>CAWYPN010000408.1:0-23128 GCA_963966035.1 Acleris laterana
TCGCAAGCTATGCTAGGAAACAACTTACTCATAAGGCATAAGTAAAGTTAAATAAATCAAAATAACAGGGGTTAATGTTTTTATTACACTTAGTCGTAAAATGGAACCTTATGGCAACGGTTTAAGGGTCATAATGCAGCATATAAGCACACGTGCTTCTTTTTTATACACGAGGCATCTTTGTACATCGCAGCAAAGAATTTGATATCTCAAAAATAGCAAACTTGTTGCGAATAAATAAACTGCCTTTATTAAAATATAATAGGTTGATACTTATACCTAAACTTTTACACGCATGGGTGCGTATTTTTTTATTGTGTTGATGAACGTTATAAAACGCGTGAGCATTGTTCATTACACTCTCGGCTTCAACACGCCCTCGTTTTCGGCTCGGTCGCAATCCCTGTTCGATTGTATTAATGACTAACTTATCAAACTCGTATCATAATGTACTATTACGTGTATATTAGTTGATCATCCATTATCTAAACCACTGTCCAAAGATATCCAATAGACTAAGGGCCAGTTCCACCATATCCAAATAAATACGTCTACCAGCTAAAGTTATCGCTTTCATTTTCTTTGTGATATGAAAAAAAATAACAGAGCTACAATTTATTTGTCAGAGAGTATTGTTTGAAGATTGTGAACTAGATCTTAGATTTGTCTCAGTTTCTTTTAAACAAACATTTAAATAATCGTAACAGTTATAGGAATCGATAATATTGGGATACACCTATTTATAACAACGTATGAAAATTTAAAAACCATTTCGAGGAATAATAGGTAGACTTCTCAAATCAATCCCTGTAATTAGATTAAAAAAATATGTAACAATGAATTAATTACAATAAAATAAAGACATGACCTTAATTTGACCCCTAAATACGGTCCAAATTGCGCTATATCAACCTGTTTTGTGGTTTTAGATTTAAAAAAAAACCTTTTCGATATAAGTCCAATTTAGATATCTAGCTGCCATCTACGTTCGAAGAAAGCTGTTGTCATGTTAAAAATATTTGTTTCCAAATAGACTATACTCGTAATTCTTATGATGAAATTAATATAGAGTCTTCCGGTAACCTTCGCTTCGGGGAGGGAAGTTGGCCGATTGAAAGGACATCTTTGGCTTTGTACTTTTGATTTACTCTTATCTACTGATTTACTCTACTCGCGTATATTAATGAGACCATTTCTCTTTTAAGTTATGTGTGATAATGATAAATGTTAATAATTTGTGTGGTGTATTTTTCCAAGAAGTTCAAAACGGCGGCATCAACATTTATTGTAAAAACTCATGATTAGAAGTATGGAATCCCCCTTTTCAACAAATTTAATGTGATTGTGTTGAGTAAATCTAGTCTAGAAACAATAAGGGTCATGCAGGAAGTGCTGTATTAATTGAGGTCTAGGTTATAAGTAATGGTTGAATACTTATAATACTCTGAAATAATAAATGTCGAGACATTTTTGGTTTACGTTATATTTTAATGACGTTCATCTATTAAGACTTTGAAAATAGATCACGGATAATAAAAAATCTACTTTTTAAATAAATCCGCCGTTTTGTCATAGTAGGTAGGCGAGGTTACTTTTATTTATTAAATTATTTTAAATAACTATAACAATTTTATAATCATGAAATGCTTCAAATCAGATCCTTAGAAAAGGCAATACTTTGGAATAAAAATGTAAAAGGAAGTAGTTATTTTTTTAGATGTATCCCAATTCCTTAGGGTGATAAAAAGGAAACCTTACGCAGTGGCGAGTGCAACCTACCTAGCAATATATTTGGCAAATAGGTTAACTTGTAACGTTTGCTGCGTGTCGTTTGACTGTTGCGTCGGGGGTGTGTGTCCAAATTGACGATCCTACCTCTACAAAAACGTTATTGCACCACGTCTGATTAAGATCCGGAAAAATAGGGTTGACAATTTAAACGAATCACCATTCATCCGTATCCAAAGTGGGCACAGTACTAGTTGTAAGAGCGGTTGCGCCGCACGAGATTCGAGTCTCCCATCAATACAAAGAGTTCTCGAATCACCTGTAGTACGAAAAAGCCCTAAAGCTATAGAACATAAATGCATCCGAGTTTGAAAACCCATGTGACGTGAAAAACATGGTTGAATTTATTTATCAATATCGTATTGATAAAACATTGCTCGGACCTTGCAGATTACGTTACTATTCGTTTGATCACGGCTTTGCAGATTAATGAAACGCAACCACGGGATTTACTCATAACAGGGATGGTGCTAAGACTCGTTTGAACATATCATTCGGACGCACAATCCTTCCTAATACCCTCGGATTGATGACGCCACTGAGGGCACAAAAGGTATCGATCTATTACATTTGCTGATCATAATAATTAGATCTTGCGGGTTAGGCGAAAAAAACAATGGCGACAATGCTGCCTAATGAGCCATAAAGAAGAAAACGATACGTAGAGCCTCGGCTAGACAAAGGAGGGCGCGGCGGGGTGGGAGGCTAAATTAATTTGCGCGCTCCCGCCAAACAAAGGCCCGCTAATGGAACGCGGCGAATGGAAAAAATGCCACCGTCCGCTCTCCGGCGACTTATTTTTTGTAAACACAACCTTTGACTCTCGCAAATGAATAACATTACACCCGTCGAAGTTAGCCCCGCGGCTTTGTGCGCGACTAATGAGGGAGAACAGAACGCGATACTCGCGCAAATTCACTAATTGTTCACTCAAAACAAACTTCGTTTCTGATTTAATTACTCCGAATGGGACCTTCTGTTGCGCGGAAATTAAATTTATTATTTGCTCTCTCGAAAGGAAACATGAGATTTGCTTGTAAAATTGCAAACAAACAACTGTTCAATAAGGAAAATTCGAGTTAGCGTTTAATTAAAAGAATAAGATAACGAGTCCGAATGGAAAACGTTCATAACGTACTATTTTCCTGTGATGCTGACTCTTCATTATACTTTAAATAAATTCATTTGGGCACTTGACTGTGACCCTCTTCCTTCATTCTTCCACTACTACACGATATGCTACGACGTAGCGCGGCCGTAGCGGTCTACGTGTAGTATGCTACGCCGCGTTGCTTTTAGTAAAATTGACTGTCTTGAAATATTTTGTTTTAATAAGTTAGCTGCCGACAAGCCTTTTGCGTAACTCAGCTGTTCAAAGATTTTATAAAGTAATCCAATTAGATTAGACGTGGTACGTCAAGATATATATAGGTCAATTAAATGTAACAAAGATAAGGGATAGCGTTGATTGTCAGTGCGTAATAGGCGATAGCGGGCAGGCCGCGCTAGGCGGCACCACGCGGCTCATCGCGCCGTCAGTCTCGCGGCGTAAGTTATGCGCCGGCCATTACGGCGCGCGATTTATGCGAGCCCAATTAAAAGTTCGCGCGCTGAAGACGCGAAATTAGTGGAAGTCGCTCACATTTATCAAGACATCAACGCCGCCTCGCGCGCGCGAAACTTCCAAAATTTAAATTAGAGACGATTTTTACAGCTGCCTCCCGAGGGGGGAGGGGGGCGCTACCCTTTCCTTATAACGAGGAAGGCCTCATGCATTTTTATGTGCTTCTTTTTTCGCCGGCGTTTTAAACAAGGGGGTGAGCGTGGGGTGCGCCGGGGGTGAACTTTTTTATTCGCGTCTTGATAAGTTAGGGTTGAAATTAGACGTTCGAGTTTCGCCCGCGGAATTCTTAATGACGAAAATTAATAAGTTTTCTTTGGAGGGTCCTTTAACAGCGCTCCACGAATATATTTCATTTGATATAGGCGCGTCTGCGTACCTACCTCCAGTGTTGGGCTTCATAACGACGAGATTGTTTACTGCTTGTATCCGGTTTTCTTGGGGAGTCGATATCTTTCTATAAGGATTCAGCCCTGGTGAACTGTGTGGATGTAGGTAGGTATTATCGGTTTTTTGACAAGGGACCCCGATTCCGTAGTTAATATTGATAATTCAGAAAAAACTTGGTCATTTGGCCACTACCTAGTATTTCTAAAATTGTCTTATAATTGTACAAGGACGCATAAAACTGACAACCAGTTGGTCAGCAAAGACTGGGTGGTAAGAATCGGCTAAATAAGTGGTCTTAGGTACTGCCCTACACTGCTGTTTCGCTATTTATAAAGAAAAATACTGTAACAATATTTGCTTATACATGAAATTACTAAAAATAAAAACCACTTTAAGTCCAGTTTACTTTTGGAGTAACACAGTTTGTCCAGTATGATTCCATTACACGACCTCTTGTCTGATTTTCTTAACAAATAGCGCAACTTCATAAATGTGTCGACACGGCACCGTCAACCCTTCCAATAACTAGAAGGGAAGGGTAAATTGTAGATTGCCTTGACGCACTTCTCTTGAGCAGCTAGGACGGACTTCCTGTTAGAGGAAGCCTCAAAACATAGTTTTTGCGATTTCGCGATAAACCACTCTTGACAGTTTGATTAACGCATCTAACCTGACCCCTTAACCCCTGGTCCCCTATCAATTTGAAGTCTTAGAAAATTCAAATTTAACGCATTCTATTAAAGGGGACTATTTCTTAAACCTACCATGAGTTTTCCGCTCTTCAAGTTTCACTTAAAATACAAATAGTGCAGTCATTGAAGCATTATTGGTCCGAATTTTTTTACTGTGAACCGAATTGCATACAATTTTGGAATTAGGTTCACCTTACCCTTAACTTCAAAAGTGAAAATGATTTGAACTCCGCAACCACCCTGGGGGTGGTTGCCACCACTTCTCGGGGGTGTTTGTTTTTTTCTTCAAAATAACCTCAGATATCGATAGAAGGCCTAATTTTAAGCAAATAATCATCTGTAAAGTTTTTCGAAAAATCCAATACTTTTCAAGTTATTGGCAATTGAAAATTCGCAAGTTTTTCACGTTTTTCATCGGTTTTTTGCAAATATCTCCAAAAACATACGTTTTATCGAAAATTTTATCAAAAACAAAATTGTAGCAGGTAAAAAAATTAACAATTTGGTTTTTTATAAAGTATTCTAAGTGCAATATTAAGCTAGATATTAAAGATCAAAGCCGTTTTTATATTGTCTGAAATTTAATCGATGTGGTCAATGCCATCTAGCGGCGAGCAGATGCATTTTATGCATTCTAATAAAAAAAGGGTTTTGTAGTGCTTGAAATAAGCTTTAAAATGAGCACTATTAAAAGTCTTTAGCACGTAAAATAAGTGAGCTGTATTGCAAATAAGAGGAGCATCTAATGTTTATCCTTAAAAATCAATGGGTTTCATAAGTGCCATTTCCACCAAAATTAAAATTAATCGTATTCCGCCTAGAATTAACTTTATTATGAAGAGTTTGATAGATTGTATCAGTTTGGCTGCTTCAGGACACATATTTTTCAAAAAAGTCACGATTAAAAAAAATCAAAAAATTTCAAATTCTTAAAACACCCACCTTTTTTTCATAATATCTCAAAAATGACGACAGATACGTATAAAAGTGTAGGGATAAAAAATTTAGGTATTTTTCTGACAAACAATTTGTTTTTTTTGTTTTTTCTGTTAAACAAAAAATTACGGAGATATGATTGTTTAAAGAGCGCGTGGCAGCGCAATCACAGCCTCTCTTAAGCCCTTTAACCCTTCACCGTTTTAGAAAAAGGTTTTTTACTTTGTATTGCAATGAAGGATAATGTAGCTCTCTTAATTACCTTTACAATGGTTTTTTATAATTTGTGATAGCATGAAAATTGAAGGAGTTATGGTCCAAAAACTTATGTTACTAACTTATATACGTAAAATGGTAGCAGTAATCATAATATTTACTGTTTTAATTTAGGGGTAGTTTTAAGGGTAGAGAAGCTTAAGAATATGATAATCATTTTCGAGAGTGTGGAATAATATATGAATCCTTTTCATTTTATCAAAAAAAAAAAATTACAATTTTTTATCAAGGGGTTCTTTTCAAGGGTTGAAAGGGGGTTAAAAATTTGATAATTATTATAGAGAATATAAAATATTACTTACTCTATACTTACATCTTTTTATGTCATACCAAAGTATTTTTTTGTGATTTTTTCAATTTAGGGGTTGTTTGCAAGGGTTGTAAGATTTTCAAGGGGTTGAAAATGATTTTAATATGAGCTAATTGTGTTAGAAAACACTTTACAATTTCACCACTTACTATTAGACATGTTTTCTAGCGATAAAATGGCTCAATGTAAATTTTTCCATTAAGGGGTTGTTTACACCCCTTAAAAATAATTGGCGGAGTTCAGATCATTTTCACTTTTGAAGTTAAGGGTAAGATGAGCCTAATTCCAAAATTTCATGCAAATCGGTTCACAGTAAAAAAAATCGGAGGTAAGACCGTATTTTTCGCTTCAATGACTGCACTAAAACTTATACTTAAAGCTTGATGCAAGTTCTAGTTCAAATGAGCGTGTTGCTATTATGATGGGTCTCCACATACAAACTCTTCCGATGTTTTTACGTTCATTCTAACAAGTTCAAACTTGTGTGTGAACCACAAAAAGGATTAAGGTTTTTTGTGCATGTTATACCTAAGCAGAGATCGCTGAAACTTGCTCGTCGAGCATGTATCTGCGAGGAGACCCTCCACAGCAGGTCCGGCCGCGGCTGCAGCGCGGAGGTGGGCGATAGGTGAGCACATGGAGACACTTGTTGCTCACACGCGGGCATGCGCGCTCCGGGCGGCTCCCGGATCAACAAGCCACATGTGGAACTATCTACTCGCCATCACGCTCATTTCGCGCCACCGTTAGTTTATCCTGCATATAATGAAACTCTATTTCAACCTAACCTATCTCGATCTACCCTACAAAGTTCCCTTAGCTTACAGCTACTTTCAGTAATGAAATTGCTAAATTACGATTTATGAAAAGACATTAACAAGCTTTTTCCTAAATGACGACTTAACTCTAAATGAATGACTAGTAATATTTCATCGGTTATAAATGGGATATCCGAGGCGGTGGACGCGCGGAAGTCGGAATTCCGTAATTATGGGTGGAAATAAAAGAAAGTCGTTAGCCCAATCAATCGTGGCGTCCTACTAAGAGGGCTGGGCCTCGCGGATTATGAATTTATAATTACCGCGTAATGAGAGCATCTAGCGCGTGAAACAAAGCAAACATCGGCGGGGCAGCGCGGCCGCGGCGGGCGCCATCCTTCCTCGAATCCGTGTCATTAATTTACGTAATGCGTAGGTACGCGCTATCCCCAAATATTTAAGAAGCCTCCTCCGGGAGCGCCCGCTCCTCCACTATCCCCCGGCCGCCGCCCGCCGCCCCCCACCCCGCCTGCCGAGAATTATGGCGGCCGCCTTGTAATTATATTTTTTAATTTATCTTCCTTAGCGAATACAATGGAGGCGCCACCCCGCCACCGGAGCGCTTCCTTCTCATGCTGAATATTGTATCAGGCCGCTGAAAAAAGGAAAGAACGCTTTAATTACAAGCGAGAGCGCGGCTAGTATTACGCGCTAAATATTTGATGTTGTCTCTCTCTCGTCCTCCCCGTGTCGCCGCGCGCGTGCTCTCGTCTTGACGTCAATAATTAAAGCGCCTATTTAACTCATTCCTCGCTGCTGACCTTCGCTGCGTGGTCGTCGCCCACCACGACAGCGACACAAGGCCCGATCGCAGAACACATTCACCCAGCATGTTGATGATGGGTCCACTAACAGTAGCGTTGCCAATCCTTATTAATATTTAAACGTAACTGGGTAAGGCCACGGAGCGTTCGAACCGCCCCCGCGAGAGTGTTACCAATACAATACATGTTACCTTACAAAAAGCATTTATTTTCTAGGTATTATGTAAGAACCTAATCATAACTACCTATTGTAATTAAAAATAAATGTCACAGACATAAATCTTTGTCTATTTTGGTAACACACAAGACAGGGCGGTTCGAACGCCCCGTGGCCTTACCCAACTACAATCGTTGAGCCTAAAAATGTATTCTTTGAAACCAAATATAAAGTACAAAGGATATAAATGAGAAAAGTAGTTAAGATACCAAATACCGATTTAAAACTTTCCTTTTCAACGATACCCAACTCGAAGCGTAATGTATTTATTATGGAATCCTATCTAACTGAAAGCGAAGGTTTTTTCGTCACAAGTTCACAACAGCCAGACATACCAAATTCAAACTTCTATGGAAATCATCCCTTCTACTCCATATCCTGAGCTTGAAATTGCACCAATGATGCTTACCTACTTTACTCTAACATGTCGTATAATTATCATGTCAAATAGACGTTTTTAGGGTTCCGCAGTCAAACTAGGATCCCTTAAGTATACAAACTTCCACCACGTCCGTATGTCAAAAAATTATAGGTAGAAGTCACAAAACTGAAATTTTGCATAAGTATATAGTTATTCATACAGAATACTAAGCTACTAACTAATAAAAATTAAATGAAATTATTTGATTAAGGGTGTTTTTTATTATTATTTTATAAAAATGTGTTATGCATGGTGGATGGCTTTTAAAAACCATCATGCATGTTTTTTATATTTTTTGGAATTTGGGTCTCTTTAAGGAATACATTAAACGTTATGTGTCATTTTCTGTAGAGTTAAGACTAAGCAACTTTATTGGTCCTTGAGATACAGCCGTCTAAAATGATTATTTTGGTTCTAGAATTTTCGCAACCGACCACAATGCGCGCTTGGCGCCTGCCGCCTTCGCTAGTCGCTGAGCGTGTATCCAACGTGTATCTGTGTAAATCAACGTGTTGGTTTATTGTATGTTGGCGCGAGGCAATTTGGATGAAAAAAATGTACGAAATATTAATTTCAATATCAGTTTTTGAAAAAGAACCTCCCGCTGTGAAATCCAGCTTATGAACTGCATATAAACATGTAGTGGGTTTTTTACTATTAATGATTCGTCATCGTATTTCGCAAAACTGTTTCAATAATTCTTATATCTAGGTGCGCTGATGACTGTCCTAGCGGAGAGACGTGTCAAGCTACACAGCGCGCTACCTGGCACAATTGTTACCTCGATATAGCCTCGTCACAGAGTTTAACTTACCCACATGTGCCCCACGTCCGCTATGGCCTTAACCTTAGAATGTGCCGGTTTGTGGAATCTTTGTGGGAAGGTTTTCTATTGGGATTGACTAAGTACTTACATGACTAAATATATTAATATATAGATCAAACTTAGTGTTCATAAAAAAAGAATACCTAGTATACAGATAGGTAGGAACATATTTATTTTTTCAACACTTTACCGCGACTAGTATACTTACTTTCTAAATTGTCGTAATGTGATTATATTTTCTTAACTTACAAGCTGGTCCCATATGGCACTTGCAGCAATTATTATTTCAGAAAAAGATATTCAAGGAGAAAGGGCGCGCTCAGTTGATTTATTGCTGAACAACAATCGCAAATTAAGGCGGATTCCGTCCGCGGACACGGAGCTGCAGTACTTAGCGCGGAGACAAAGTATAAAGCAGCCCCCATCCACCCACTGAAAAACGTCTCTAATATTCTTTTAGAAACGGTGGCATTTACGGGCTATATTTTATCCCGAATTTGCATACGCTCCTTTTTTTCGTACCCGTCCTCTATTTTATCGGGGTGAGCATTTTTTTTCGTCCGGGGGTTAAGATACAAAAGGGTAAAGCGCGGGAGCGGCTCCGATAATTAAATTGCATCGCAGCGTGCGGAATAAAGTAAAACTGTAGGTAGTTCGGCGCCGCTGGCTCCGGCAGCGCAGCGCGAGCTGCCTCTCGGCCCGACGCGCCGCGGCCGTTTGTTATTGTTTCACGATACATTAAATTTGACAATTAAACCTTAATCTCCTCGTAATTCGCAGCGTTTGCTTTATCGTCTGTTTCTGATTTCAGCGTTCACTATAATACATCTCCCTTTTTCGACTTATGTTACAGATGTTATTACTTGGTAATTTTATGCATAAGGTACTAATGATATTCACGATAAAATAAATGAAGACTACCTACTACTTCAGAAGAAATACGCTTACGAACCAATTCAAGTGTTGAAAAATACGCACCCCTTCCTTTCGGGTTCATACAGATGACGAGAACCAGTGTTTAAAATACGAATCGATCTACATACTTTTGTTAAGGAGCTGAGGGTCGAGTTTTGTTATAGTCACGTTCAATACTCTTGTAATGAACAAGATAGGTAAGTTAGGTAAGTAGGGATCTTAGTTTAGTATGAGCAGATAGATAGTTTTTAATAAGCAGTGGTTTTGATTAAATCTTATTTTAGTTTTTGTACAGGATAATCCTACAAATTTTATATATGTAGATAGGTATTTTATACATTAATTTAGTATAGCAGTTTAACGTTATGATAACCCATTTATTAATATTTTCCTAAAGCTTTTCAAAACGATTTGTGTAACCCCTCAGTTTCTAAATAAACTGACTTAAACCAACTCGTGAATAATAAATAATATTAATTGAATATCATTACGAAGGCTTTCGTAAAATATTATTTAATTACCAAGTTCCCGGCCGAAGGATTTTGTATTTCCTGGCAGTTGCGATGATAATTTAACTAACAAATTAGGAGAAATCTTACCCTGCTCTAAGTCAAATTACCATAATTGCTAATCAAATGTTGTAGGAGTAGCCGCGTCGTTGCTTCGCTCTAATTACAAATTCTAATTCCCTCTCTTGTTTCACGGGCCTTTTGAATTCGTAAATTATTGCCCTTGCTTCAGGCTATCAAATGAATTATATTACATAATCTGCTCTTGCTTCAATTTAACTTTGAAGGCGGGTACTTATTAAACATTAATAGACGCGCTCTACGCGGACACTCGGAGTGGCTTATCTTAGATGAATAAGTAGCTATACCTACCTGTACGACCCGAAAAATGGCCATATTTTAATTAGGGTAAGTCCTCGACATTTACTTGACACCCATTTGTTTATCGTCGAGCACGATAATTTGAGAAAAGTGTCTCACTCAAATAGACTCAAAAGAAATGAAAAACAACCACCCGAGCCGAGCTTTAGATATAGACGATGCTGTTAATTTGTTTGAAGTTCTACAAAGACGATTTCCTCGAAAGGAAATATTCCATCAAAACTTAATAATATTAAAACATTTTGAGTATTCGAGAGCGGCGTAGCGCGCGATTTTAATTCTCTCACAAGTCTACTTACGAATAACACCGGCTCCAATTAAAAGCGCGCGACAGCTTTGAAAAGCGGAATGAAGGAAAGTATAAGTAGGTGGGGAAATGTGCTCGTGTTTACGGAAACCTCCTCCGGCAAAATATTATCGCGAGACGAGCGCGATCAAATATTCAGGCGGCGCGCGGCGCGGGACGCGGCCAACCCTCTCTAACTTTCAAGCCCTTCCCTTTGCACGCCCTACACTAATTACGTTTAGAGTTCTTAAGCGAAATTACTTAGGCCCCTCGCCACCCGCGCCCCCCTCCACCCCTCCGGAAATGAGGCGCGCTGGAAAACAAGAAAGAGGAAAGCGTTATATAAGAACACCGCTGTCTCTCTGTTCATCCTAAATCTGGACAATCCGAGAGATGTTGATGTAATGATTTTTTTTCTTCATTTTCGCGAGTTCTCTGTTCATGAGCGGTTGCTAAGTGAAAAGCAATTAAAGCACGGGCGAGTGATCTCCACCCCACCCCCACCCGCCCGCTCTCCCGGCTCGAGGCTTACTTGCCCGACTGAAAAGGAAAATTATTATAAACACGATTTTAGTGCACGGTAATGATGATCAAATGCCACCTTTACGTTTAAGATGTTTTATTAAAATACTTTTGCTAAGTAGGTATGTTTTGAGTCTTGACATATTAACCAAAAATCAGAACATAAGACCGACAAGTTTCACGACATGCGTTACAAACCCTAGCCAAGACGCAAACGCTTCTAACCATTTTTCTTATCTATCACTCAAAATGTATGGGATGACATTCTCGTCCGTTACGAGTTACGATAAACCACGTGTTGTTATCCCATGCATTTTAAGCGATAGAAAAGAAAAATGTTATTAGCGTTTGCTAGGACCTCAGTACTAGAGTCGGCAGTTCATATGACCAGACGAACATCAATTCTTAAAAATTAATATGATAATTTCTGTATGACCCGCTGATACAGCCGACGCGCCGTCAGCGGCAGCAGCGCTAAATTAAATGAGTTCACGGCGCCCGAGACGTTTCCGCACCTTTTATGTACCAGCGCACAGTTTAATTTCCTAATTTTCAAATGTTCTTCAGAAACAAGACAGTGTTGGGGACTTTGATCATCCAATCGGAAGCAACCGTCAACGCAAACATCCAAGTGAGCACGCCGGCCGACGCAGTAGGTACTTACTCACCAAATCTCTTTACAACCTACTTTACCTACTTCCCTGCCTCTTACTTTATTGGAAATTCGTAAACAAGCTTTTATACACATTTGAGATTTATTGGGCTGTCACGAAAATACCTTTGAAATAATTATAAATACGGTGTATGTGAACCTACCTACATACGTGCCTAGTTCTGATGCGGTAATGTAATTCCAGCAGCATTCATATTAATGATGAATTATGATAACGAATTTGTTAGTGGATATTTTTTATACATAAGTACATACATATTCTGTTAACATTGCTATCAATGCCTGAATATACTTAGGAATTTTCAATAAAACATTACAAAAAACCATTTCTAAAATATGTATGAAGCACCTACTATAAGAACATTCTTTCTGCTGCTCAACGGCTTAAATTAGGCGCAGAGAAATTACAAAACAAAGGAGGGAAACTTGCGGCTGTTTAATGAGATTTAAATAATTAATGAGTGTGCAAAATTGGTTTCTTTTTTTCAGCAGCGGTGGCGGGTGCTGAGGGTCGCGATGAGAAAACAAGCTATAATTGCGACCCGTCGACGTCCTCCTCCGAAACACTTATTGCCATCGAGGGAGCGGGCTACGACCATAATTTATAAAACGCATCCTATTACGACAGCAATTAAACTTTAATGTCGCTAGAAATTGAGAATATTCGGCAAGTATAAATATATTTTGTTGCGTGATTTTTTCTTAAGGAGGTTCAATCGAAGAGGCGTAACCTTTAACGAAGTTCATTTATAACATGCATTGGTAGGTACTAGGTACACATATGTGCATTGGACGTATGTATGGCCACCCGCAACATAGGTATCTTAGGTAACACAAAACTCAATCTAAGAGTTCTGTCAGACATTTTTGAACTTAATGTTTGCATCAATGCTAGTGACTATCTACTTACCTAATCAATCTTATTTACCCCTAGTATAAGTGTACCTATTTCAATTCACGGATTCCCCGCTTTTTTCTCACGTACTGATCTACTGATTTGATAATCGTAGCTGAGATAATTTAAATATTGCCAAAATAAACCGTTACGACTCACTCGAATTCAGCTGACGTTTTCCACATGATCAACCACGAAATAAATCCGTTACAAATGTACGGATGAAAAGTTACTTGAATAGTTTTTTTCACATATTGCAACATTCACTTCACTGATTTCATTATGCTAAAATTGTACAATCGTAAAATCTTTACGGAATATGGAAAAGGAATAATTTTCGTATTCAAATGGTCGTGATTGACATCTCGCCGGGCGGTCAGCGCCTCGGTCCCGGCTTTGTACACTCTGACCGCGGTCCCAGCGATTGTGATCAAATCCAAACACTATTTAAATCATATTCTGCGTACGTACAAAGTTTATTCTTAACAAAATCTTAACATGGGGTAAATTAAATAAATTCGTTGGGAATTTCCGTTACAAAACTGCGAATTTCAATTAGATGGAATAGAAAACTAAGGAGTCGAATAGTTATGCGAAATAAAAAAGTGATTGTCAAGAAAGATTTTGTGTGGAAGTTGGTTCGGACGACGTCGTCCATTGTTATTATTAGTTAGTTGACGAGATAGAAGATAGGTCACAAGATAAAGTATCTGATTTAGGGGAGTTCGTTCGCGCAGGAAATCTTAAACCGGAAACCAGTTACGTAAGTATTAGGTTTATTAAGTAATCTTTATCACAGAAACATTCCCCGTTGATAACTTATTTCATTATAGTTAGGGCAGGGTGGAGCTTTTATTATGAAGCCAACTTAGTTATTGCACTATTGTAAAATAATAACGTCCCTTAAGTACTCCTTGATGTTAATTAATTAGTATTTTATTTGAATTAAGTACTTCAGGTAATGTTAAACTAAACAAAAGTACGCGCTTAACGCGCTTAATTTAAGTTTTACCGTGTTAAACACGGTATTGTTACGCCCACTTATTATCAATTTCACGCCGGAAGGGGTTATCTAAAAGATACATAAGTGAAGTAAAAATAATGCGTCGACGCGCTCACGAAGGAATTATTTTTGTTTATTTATGCCTTTAACTGGGAATCAAGTCCTAAAGTCGAAAAGCAGGTGTAGCGTACAAGAAATGTTCATACTGATTATATTCAAAATAGGTATGTTTAACTCAAATACAGGTACAGGTTTACCTTTTTATCTAAAATTCCTATAAAACAGACTTACCTTAATGTTCTCAAGTATAATTTACAGGCCCTTAAAGTTCGAGCGTGGCGTGACGCGTCGAGGCAGTCGCGTGCGCAGCTCACCCCTGCGTTGTCGCGGGGCAAAAAACGCGCCGGATTGTTTACCTCACTTTTTACCTTTTTTCTACTTTTATCCGTATTTTATCGCGGCACACGCGGCGACTGCCTTTACAGAGCTCTCAATGAAGCGTTATGCACTTCCATTGTGCGCAGCCAAGTCGCGGTAATTCATTTTTAATGTTAACTTAAATGGAGATAATCGGCGGACTGTTCGAACAGCCCTCTTCTTTTCATTTAATTTGTTGACATTGACGTGATCATTTATAAATGTGTACACATTTTTCTGTCTTTATTTCTTTTATTACAATTCAATACACTTTAGGATTCAATAAAACGACTGTTATAGTAACCAAAGCTTTTTATTTTAGGATTATCTGATTATGAAAGTAATAAATAGGTAATGAATTTAATACTGTTCACAGTGCCATACCTACATTTACATGATACCAATATTATTTCGCTTAACGTGTACACAACAGCAAAGAATTCAGTGATCGGAAGAGGTAGAACTAATTTGACTAATGTGAACGGCTAGCACATGTTGTCCGCGATTTGTTTGCAGCTCGGATCTCCTTATCTTTCTAGTCTGTAACCATAGAGACGCACTGAGCGACAAGCGAGAAAATACAATTTGTGCTACCCGAGCATTTGTAGCTTCGGTAACTAAACAAATGCACGCGAGAGTGAGGTAGATATAAATACAGTGAAAGATGAATTCTTATCTTGTTCACGGAACGTGCCGCTCGAAATTGTCGTAAGTTTATGTAGCTCCGCCTGTCCCGATCATTGGTAATCATGAAGGCTATGTAATTGGTAATTATTTACAAAAACTGTAAGTAATTATAATTAGAAAACAACGGATTGCAATTAGACTGTACGCACTTTTTAATCAATGAACATTTTGGATGAAATACAAATTTGATAAGAGCCAGCAAACGCACAAGGGCACTATGGCGAAGTATTTTCGAAACAAAAGCGGACTAAAGTAAAAAATATCAATAGATTTTTATGATTTGCTTAATAATAATACACCACCTTGTCAATACTGAAAAAATAAGCTTTTAATGAAATGTATCCGAAAAATGCAATTGTAACTAATTATAAATGCAGATTTGCACGGTCGTGCCGGCGTCACGTTTCACGGATCATTTGCACGAGCCAAGTCCGGGAGCCGTAATCAGCCAGTTTTCACGGAGGCCAAGTACTCATTGTATTTCTTCTCCTGCGCTTGTTGCAACTTTTGAAGTTTTTTGATAAGCCCCTTACTTATTTCCTTGCCTTCGTGGTCGTGCGTAGGTAGCCCCTAAAACAAATTCATTCGTTTGAACAAAACTTATTTCATTGATAATTTTAGAAAGCCTTTTACAATTGAATACCTTCTAAAATGCCGCATGTTAAAAATGCTCTTATTTTCTCTAACAAATCTTAAAATAAAACATCTTAAGTTAAATCATGCTTTGTCCTTATCTGTCATTGTGACACTTGAATTTGACAAACAACGACAAAGCATGGTTTAGCTACCCCATTGTTGTTCCACGTTTATAAATAAGGGCATAAATGGTTAACCGAGTCCCATGATTTAACTGCAAGTATTCGATATTTAAATACAGTAACTCCAGTTTATAAATTTTCATAGAACACTTTTTAATACTTTTATGATTTTTAATTCTTGATTAATTTACGAAACTATTTGTCGATTTTAATTTTTAATTTAGACAGCTTATCTTATCAAGCACGTATATTCAAAATGTTCTCTTGAAAACGGAGGGGCTATTGCCTAACGCACTCGCAATCGCAATAGATTTTATTTTGAAAATCGAAGGCTTATCTGCATACAAAATGAAAACAATTGTTCCACTTTGAAGTCAATTGCGATTGCGAGTGCGTTAGGCAATAGGCCAGCAGGTCCTAACATAATCCAATTAACAATATGCTAATGATCCTAATGAGTGAGTGATAGTTTGTATGCGTGTATAATAGTTACAATAAACAGAACACTGTGAGTAAAAAGGTACTGATTACATATTATGTGTAGCGTTCGTTCATTATATTTGTGTCAGCTGTATTGAAACAAACTCTGAGTTGTCTGGTCGTATTCATAATAAGTTAATTAACGGGTACCAATGCCGATCCGCGTAATAGTAGTGTGAACAAATATTTAGAGCAAAGCAATATAAAACATCGAAAACCGATGGATGCAAGTAGCACAAAACAGACCACCGTGGAAATCCTTAGGGAAGGTCTATCCATATCCATTTCCATCAGTGCAATGATTATAAAACGGCACTGTAACTAAATAATTTATTCCTAAAAAGTTACTTACAGGATTTGTAGAAATACTTAAGTGTTTTATTTTTTATTATAGGAATCTATCCGCATGCAACTGGGTTTCATACTCATTACTCAATAACAGACAGCCCAGCGCATGTAAGTTCAATTCGTCATATCAATAACTATTAGATAGACCCCTTCAGTCAGAGCCGATATCTCTTGTACAGTCACCACCCGCGAATGTTACGCCACTTGCCACTCTTCTTAATTTAACCGTGTAATGCATTTTGGGTTGACAGCCGACTTGACATATTACCAGAGTGTAGTACACGGCTAAATTAAGAAGAGTGGCAAGTGGCGTAACATTCGCGGGTGGTGACTGTACCTCCCGATTCATGAAATTAACTAAAATCCATCGCTAGAAAACCAGCTTTCAAATAATTAAAAAACCGCATGCAAATCGTTTTACCCGTTTAAGAGCTACGGTGCGACAGACCGACCCACATATACACACATAGCGGTCAAACTTATGACCTCTTTTTGCGTCGAGGGTTAAAATACAACAGAAGAAATTTTATGAGTATCTCCGCAATCGGCGTAGAGGGGGCGCTACCTTGTGGCCGCCTCGGCTCTGGAAACGACGCAGGTCGTCCAAGATGGAGCTTATATCAAGAGCCCTACGTCCCAACAGAACATCACAGGAATTGATGATGGTGTATAAATAAACTGACCTTGTCGTCGAACTGCGAGTACTTGTCGGTCTCCTTGCGGAACAGGTCCTGCGGCGGGATCTTCTTGAGCTCGTCTTTGAGCCGCTGAGCCTCGGCGAGCTCTTGCTTCTTCTTTAGTTTCTCCGCTTCCACGCGTTTCTTCTCTTCCCTCTCTCGTATTAACTCTTCTTTGCTGACCAGCTTTACGACGGTGCGATCTATGTTATACATTTTTGATGTTATTCTTGTTGGACAGCGCACTTTGTGCTAAATACTAAGTAATTACTCGTATCATAATTAGACTAAGTACCTATTTCATAATCGACGAGTAAATTTATCTGCCATTTAAAGTTAGCTCTCTCCTTGTCTATTTTCGAGTGTAAGAAAGAGAAAGGGCTAAATTTATCAGTCGAATATGTTTTACTAACAGGCTGTAAGGCAAATGGAACCTTTTCCAGTTAACGTGCAGGTTGCAACTTGTCACGCGCATTATAGGTATAGTTATTTTTCACAATTTGCCAATAATTTTCACATTGTTCAACATTGTGAAATATCGAACGGACTATGATTATTATCATACGTCGAACTCCAGCGGGCATATTGCGGGCACGTCATTTGGTAAGGTTTACAAAAAAAAACAGGTACTTATGCGTACTTAGTATTTGTACCTAGTTGCCCAAGCAGCAAAAATACGTTCTTTAATGATCGAGACAACGTTTCTTATTCAGTCTTATCGGATTAAATATTGTCATATAAACATCATATACACGTTTATATAACGCGATTTGGGCGCACTTTACTCGACTTATTGGTCGTATACACATCGCATAATTATCATATAACTATCCAGTATGTCATATAGAAGTGGTAACGTTGACTTCTATAACACTCGATTGTTCAATGAATGCATGTTATATGATTGTTACATGTCTACTGAATCGAATAACCGCAAATAAAATGACCATATTGCCACATAATAGTGATTTATATCACTATGGAAGCTTTTAATATGACTAGTTAGTCCCTTAGACGCAATTTTCATGACAATTACATGATCTATGGATCATATTAGAGCGGATTATGTGTCTTTAAGCCTGAACAACCAAATGAGTATACGCGTGGGGAAATATATATTTACTTGTTTTCTTCGGAGGAAATAATTGCTGGTAAGTATTTAAGTTTCATGTTTTCTACTATTATTTTGGTAATTAATGTTAAGAGCATATAAACGTTAAGCATAGTCATATTCATAAACGGTTACCAGTTTATCGACTAAGTTTTACTAGTGTTATGTTTAATTTTAATGCCCCCCTTTTATTTTCTCAATTTAAATACTATTTATTTAAAAATAATATGTGGTATCAATTAATTGTTTGTTATTCGACACATAAGTTTCGTTCATTACAACTATTCATCTAAATGGTTGTGTAATAGTTACTTATTCAGCTAACCTGACGCCATTATAGTTCGTTTTAGGGTTCTCTAAGGTTAGCTCAAAACTCATTTTTACTATCTAAGAACAATAAACTTATTTTGAATTAAGAGTGTGTAAGAACCTAACTGTGAATTTAATAAATTACTAAGTATTCTTTTCGCGTTCGCGTGCGTATTTATCCAGTAGTAGGTATCTATGTATTTATGCCGATAGGTACGTAAACCTGTATATGTACGCTTTTATGGTGAGTTAAGTAAATAAAATTATAAAGTCATACATATTTTTAATATTTATTTTAGATAACTTATTATAAAAGGACTTCCTATCTACCTTAGGTATATTAATTGATAATAATAGCGTTAAATATGTGTCGTTGGAGGTTCGGTGTGAGAGACGCGTAGTTTCTTTTATTTAATATGTCGCAAAGTTCTTTTAGCGCGCTATGTGAAATATTGTTATCCAAAGCCCATTTTGTAACTTCAGTGCGGCATTCAACGTTACTGAGATGTTCATTAAAATCACCACTATGCTCTGAATTAGTATCTATTGATGTGGTAACAGAATTTGACGTAGCGTTTTGTTCTTCACTTGTATATTGAAATTCATTTAAAAAAATATTTTCTACTGAACCCCTTTCTGTCACAATATCATTTGTCACTTGACTTTCCGGACCAAAGCGAGAAGATTCGATGGTCTCGACCTGAGATATTGTACTTCTATGCTTTTTTGTCACTTTCCTCCTTTAACCACCGCTTCTTTTAAACTTTAACCACTTTTCCCCATTCCATTTTTATTAATAAATTTAATGATTTGCTTAATGCAGTTAAGGAAAAAAGTTGACTAAAAGTAATAATGGCGACAGTAATATGAAATTTCAGTCATATAATTGCGATTAATAGATATTAATACTCGATTAAGAACAACTACAACACCGTTACTCGACCTGCCATATAAAAGTTTAGTAAAAGAATTTTACACCACCAATGAATCGACTAAGATTTGTATACGAGTTTCTTATATAGGCGATGTTAAATCGATTAGACGTTATATATAAGGATTTGAGTTGCCGTTTACTCGTGATTTTAAATGACCAAAAATATTGCCATTTATTGCTTAGTTAAATGCTTATATATATAATATTGCTGTATTTGTATAAGTTCTGCTTTTATAACCTCATAGTCCTGTAATAGCTACCTATAACACTTTTATATGATTTGTTTTAATTGGTCGAATAAAGGCCATATTAAAGGATTTTACATGCCCGATGTGTCATTTAAAAGCATTAGAAATGCAGTTATGTCACTATCCCTTATACGACTAGATCGTTATGTACAACAACCGTGTAAACGTCTACTCGACTTCTCTACATGCCTTAATGGTTCTGTCGTTTAAAGATCGGATAAAACACTATAATGTGATTAATTGGAATACAATCGCTTTTATACGATTGTTATACTATAGCATTATATAAGTTGCGGTTATACTACTTTTAAAAGATCTTGAATCATGTAATTTGCGGTTATCGAACTCTTAAAAGATCTCAAATCATATAAGCATAAAACTATAGGACTACTTTGCTGCTTGGGTGGAATTTATACCTACCTGGTATTTATACTAGGTTCAGTATGATGACAAAATGAAATTAATTTCAAATGTTTAGATAATCTATAAATACTAAGGTGTTATTTCAATGTACTAAGTATTACCTAGTATAAATACCAGGTAGGTATAAATACTAAAACACGTCCGTGTAAAAGTTAAAAAAAACGAATTAATTTACGTGTTGTCGGAGCGAGGTATTTATACTTAGTATTCGTATCTACCTGATATTTACACTAAGTAATATACATACCTAGTACATTGGAATAACACCTTGGTCATTATACTTTATCTCGGCATTTTAAATCGATACAATTTTGACATCATACTAAATCAGGTATAAATATATTTCATACTGTCAGACGCAAGGCTCCGAAGGAAATGATACAGGATGTCTTTAACCTTTGGGCTTTAAATGCATAGTCGTTTCTACTCCTGAAACTAAACTACTTTTGTTCTGTAACTTGTTAAAAATATGTTCGACTTAAATTTTTTTTCATACAAGTTAAATCGTTCCTCGTACCAAGGAAATGTCGCCCCTGTACCATGAGATAGGCATTATTATATGGATATGATTGAATACACTGATTTTATAATTAGACTTTAACATCTAAATCTAAGTTATTTTTTAATGTTGCAGAACAAAAGTAGTTCAGTTTAGTGAGTAGAATCGATCGTTGCATTTAAAGCCCCACCCCAAGGTCAACGGCACCCTGTATGTGATGATCAGTGATCGGAATAGGTAGAGCTAATTTGCCTAAACTTGAGGCATATTCATTCATGCGTGAGTGAAATGGGAATACATTATTGAATGAAGGTGCATCAAGTTTAGGCAAATTAGCTCTACCTATTACGATCACTGATGATGATATTTCAGCGTAGCTAAAGACTGACCTGGCTTGTCTTCTAAACGTACGCCGAGCTCAGGCAGATCGACGTCGCGCAAGGTGTCGCAGAGAGCTAACACGTCTTTAGCCTGTGCGGTGCGCGCCGCGTCGCGCACGCGCGCGCGGAACGAACTCAGGCACTCCAGGTATGGCATCACCACATCTTCCACCTAAGGAGGGGTAGGTAGTTAGATCAATTATATTTGAAAATAGTTTGTGCCCACAACTTCGTCCGCGTAGATTTCGATTATCGTAAATCTCTCTGCAACTTTTAAACTTTCCGGTACGAAAAGTAACCTATTTGTTAGTCCAGGTTATAAGCTATCTCTCTTTCAAATTTCATCCAAATCCGTCCAGCAGCAGCAGTGCTGCAGCGTGAAGGAGTAATAAACAAACACACAAACTTTCGCATTTATAATATTGGTAGGATTGGAGTAACTCGGACAGACTTCATAATGTTCGCCTCCAATGTTGTTTAATATCCATCGTGTAAACCAAACGAAAATATGAATAATGGTTAAAGATGATAAATAAGAACACTATATGTATAGGTATCATAAGTATGGTGTTCTTATGTCACCGATAGTGGTTGAGATATTTAAGGAAGGCTGTGACGGCCAGTATTTGAAGTGTTAAAACTCAAAGTGATAAGTGTATTGGCCAGATTCACTGACTTCATTATCTTCACCGAATATTCGTGTTGGCATCTCTGACTTTAACATAAAGATAGAAAGAGACGCTAACACGCATATTCGGCGAATCCCGTATAAGTAGCGCCGGCTTAATAGCTTGACGATCGGCGTAAAATTTACTTACGATCTGTTTACTAGTAATAAGGTAAAAGGCCTGTAGAGTGTAAGTTACGCACAATACAATTACAATTACTATTTTACGAGTACGCTTGACAACTACTATTTTAGCTGACGATGCACTCAGTAGCGGGTCACAAGTGTTCACCTTTGTCATTTATTATATTATAAGATTATTTTAGAACATAGCACTTTAACCGGAACAGCGATGTTTACTAAACAACAACGTTTTAAACAACTATTATAACAATGTACATGTAGGGCGTGATGATTCCTTGCATCTTACGTTTTGGTCCTTCGAGCCGCGTCTTATCAGTGTGGTTGTGTGTCTTTACGTAGCAAATCGGTTGGCTGGGTTTCCAACAACAAACTCGTTTCACCAGTACATCTGGACGTGATCGTAGTCTGGGCACGGTTGCAAGGGACTAAAACTAAACCGGAGTTCCATATCGTTTTTTTTTATATATTATTATTATCTAATGCTATTAAAAGCCAATCATAATTATACGGAAAAATATTTGATTATAAAGTATAGTATACAGCTGTGAAACTAGATTGCAAAATTATAGATTTTGTTTTAGTTATTTTGAGACACAGCTCCTTATATTGTTTCAATTCAGACTGTTAAAATTAAGCATATATCGACACTGGGTCTCTATTGACTGCCATAATTATTTTTAGTCATAATGTGTTTTATGTCATAATTTTCGCAAGTCATAATGCATTTTTTTCAGGACACGGTTATTTTTTCAGGATTTTTATAAAACTAACCTAACCTAACCTAATGAATCTACACGATAAAC
>CAWYPN010000410.1:0-33050 GCA_963966035.1 Acleris laterana
TACCAGAGGTCATCCACCTACATACACTATTCATTCAATATATCTACAGACACGGTATGTAACATGGCGACGAGCAAACCTTAACCCGTGTTAAGGTGGAGAATATGGCTATGGTGCTTTAATTATTGCAGTGCTTTTGTAATAAACCCTAAAATATTAATTATTTACCTAATTATTATTTTCAAAACCCTTTATATACACATTGTTTACGTTCTAGTAATTTATCAAGGCTAAAGTTCAAGGTCCGCTAAAAATGTCACATGTGAGTTCAAAAAAAGGCTGTGTGCACCCTCACCATTACGACGCAGTTCAATGTGTCGTCCACCAGTCGATATAATTTTGGGCCAGGGTAAATCATTCACATAACGCCTGACAGATGTATTTAGTTCTTGGAGATACCTAGCTCCGTTTAATGTACCGTTTATAGATACTGGTCCAATTATAACCTTACCTCTTATACCAGCCCATTCCTCTATTAATTAACCACCAAATCGGGCGAGTTAGCTCGACGACTGGTTTTGATGTGTTTTAGCCCAGTGATTGTCTTAGTAAAAAAATATCTCTCATCTTCCGATATTTTCTGCAGGGCCCGACTTGCATGATCCCTCTGGCTTTAACAAATGGACCTTTACAACGGAGAAAAGAGTTGTTAATGTCTTTTTAAGACGTGAGAGACAGCCATAAGATTTATACCAAACAATCGTCCCGCTCTTCTGGTAAAGCCAGGTTGGTCTTCGAAATGATTTAATATCGGTTCCTCTACTCGGATCTAAGAGTCATATCTACGAGTACGAGGGTACGGTCCACCAGTCTTAAGAGGAACCGCCCGATTGTTGTGTAATACCTAGCCTTTACAATAACACGTGAGTTACAAAAATATCATTAGGCATAATACCTAATGATATCATTTTGTTTTAGACCTTTGTTACCTTCCAGTCTACAAATTGTCTATGGAAAAATAATTCGACAACTAGTGAAAAATCCGATTTTAGAGAACCATTAAGTATATGTGCGTAAAATGATACCGATCATGATATTTCCGATCATAGTTCAAGCTGCCGTGGCAAAGGATTCGTGGAATTAGTTCATTATCAGTTACATACATACATACATCAAATCACGCCTGTTTCCCAGAGGGGTAGGCAGAGACCACTTCTTTCCACTTGCTACGATCTTGACAAATTTCTTTCGCTTCTTCCACATTCATACATCGAGTCATGCACGCACGTCGGTTTCGGGTACTTAAGATTCGGCCCTTTTCCAGTATTTCACCGATTTGACTCGAAAAAGTACGCCTAGGGCGGCCCCTTCCGACCCGTCCACTCACTATCGATGTGTATATCTCTTTCGTCAATCTTCTTTCATCCATCCTTTCCAAATGACCGAACCATCGAAGCATGCCCTTTTCAATCTTAGTCAATACATCTTCTTTTATTCCACATTTCTCTCTGACTTTTTCATTCCTTACTCTATCAATCAGTTTCACACCACACATACTACGCAAAGAGCGCATTTCAACGGCATTTACACGACTTTTATGCTTGTCCTGCCACACCCAACATTCACTAAGGGCTGCCTTTTAAGTTGTGTCGTTTGGAAAAACTAAAGACAATTTAAGTGTTAAATGGTATTTATTGCTTTTCAAAGTAATCACCGTGATATGTAATACACTTTTTCATTCGATCGAACCAGTTTTCGAAACACTTATTCCAGTCCGAAGTCGGGGTCTCCAAAATGGCCGTTTTGTATGCCTCAACGGCTTCTTCAGGCGTCTGGTACTGTTGACCACGAAGTCGTTGCTTAATTTTTGGAAAAGTAAAAAAATCGTTAGGGCTTAAGTCTGGACTGTACGGCGGGTGTTCCAGAATTTCGACGTTTTGCTCTTTTAAAAACGCAATTGTTTGCCGGGTGGTGTGCGAGCACGCATTATCGTGGTGCAGTCTTTTACGACGTCTTGGGCTATTTTTTTGAAACTCGCCGATGACTTCTGGTAAACAGACAGTGGTATACCAGTCAGCATTAAACGTTTTACGATCCTCGAGCACGATAGTGGCAACGTGGCCACTTTTCGCCACAAACGTGGCGACCATTTTTTTCGAAGTGCTCCGTGAGCGTATTACTTTGGTCGGTTTTGGCTCATCTTGGAACACCCAAACAGTCGACTGCTGTTTAGAATCGGGATCGTAGGCATATATCCAAGATTCGTCACCACTGATAATGTCGTAAACATGTTTCGAGTTTCCTCGGTTGAATTGCCGCAGAGTTTTGCGACACCATCGAACGCGAGCCGTTTTTTGGTCTTCACTGAGTAAATGTGGTATCCAGCGTGAGATCAACTGTTTTACGCCTAAGTGATCATGCAAAATACTGTGAACACTGGTCCCTGAAATACTTAAGGAAGCTTCTATCTCACGGTATGTCGCATGGCGATCTTCGACGATCAGTTGCCGTACAGCATCAATGTTCTCCTGGGTTACGGCTGTTTTTGGTCGACCTTCACGATGTCTATCACCAAGACTAGAGCAACCACGTTGAAATTCTAAATACCAGCGTTCGACAGTCCGGAGGCATGGTGCTTTATCATTGGAAACCGTAGTCAACTCTTCGAAGCACTGAAGTCGCGTTAAGCCCCTTTTGAAGTTGTAAAAAATTATCGCACGTAAATTTTCCTTCGAAATTTCCATTTTCACAACTGACTTGTCAACTTTGAACGAACGCTGTACTAAAACGGTTGGGCCGATTTCGAGTCATTCTTTTGTTTTCGAATTCTAAATTCAAATATTTTAAGATGACACTAGTTCTTTTTTATGGAATCACGGGAAGTTTGCAAACGACAGAACTTAAAAGGCAGCCCTCGTACCATACATCAGGGTAGGGGCCAGCACTCCATTGTGAACAGCCAGTCGGGCTTTTTGTGAAATGCCCTGTCTGCTCACAAAGGAGTACAGGGCCCCATTGATTTGATTCCCCGCATTCACCCTCCTCTCGATATCCTTCTCACACTTACCATCTCTTGTAAACACACTTCCCAGGTACACAAATTCGCTCACTTGTTCTACTAATTCACCATTTATATTAATCACGCACTCAGTCATCTCCTCGTCCTTCTCTATCACCATGACCTTGGTCTTGGCAACATTTACTCTCATCCCCTTTCGCTTAAATCCCTCATTCATCACTTTCACCATCTTCTGCAACTCACGTACCGATGAGGCAAGTATAACTTGATCATCAGTTACGTTCATAATTAGTGTCACAGGATGATACAAATAGTGTTAACGACTTTAAAAAAGGTTATAATAATTTTTTACATAAATTGATAATTTAAACAACAACAACAATTACTAATAAGTTGAGTAGTATCAATTACTTATTCTGTGGTAGTATTCAACTCGACCTGAGGGCTATTGCCTAACGCACTCGCAATAATTATCATTATGCTACTCGTAATCGAAGGCTTGTCTGCATACAAAATGAAAACAATTGTTCCGCTTTGAAGTTGATTGCGATTGCGAGTGCGTCAGGCGATAGGCCAGCTGGTCACCAACGGGTTAAGAGGTTTTCTTCTCGTCATGTTACATAATGTATGCTCAATGTTTTTATGGACTCCCGACTAAATTCCACAGAGCTTCCTGAAATAGGTGAACTCTTCAGTTTTTGTTCCTAAATATTTTAACATAAGAACATACTCGACAGTTTTTGGTACCTGGTGACTTGCGGCTTCTCTTTTACACTGACGCATGTCATATTTAAAGGTCTTTGCCGACTTTTGATGTACATGAATAATCTAGTTTCGATAAGATTGTTTCTTGGAAGTTAAATTTTTTTCGGTTCCGAACCAAATACTGAAAATCGGATCCGTCTGTCTGTCAAAACCCTTTTTCTCTGAAATGGCTAAAATTAGCGGCTGAAATATTTTTTTATTTTTGAAGCTGATTAACATTGAAAGATTTGTGAAGCGTATTTTTTGATATATTTATATTCTGGTTTAAAAAAATCCGATCACCTTCTTTACCTAACGAAATATTTATTGTTGTATTAATATCCTTAACCAAGTAGTCTTAAATTGTTCGCATCTCTGAGGCACCTACTTGCAAGGTCCGGATTGCAGGCTGGGGGTGGTGATAAGACAGCTGCTGCAGTCGAGCCCCGGCGTGGCCGTGCTGCTGACCGCGCGCAGCGTGCAGCAGCTGTGCCCCGCGCTGCGGCAGGGCGTGTTCACCGCGCACGTGCACCTGCCCGAGCTGCGCGCGGTGAGTGTCTTTCGCATCTTTCGCCTAAAATGATGATGACTTACAAAGTTCTGTTAAAAACGGTATACTCCACTGTATTCCAGGAGGAGAGAGTGGAGCTGCTCCGTCACCTGGTGAGCCCCAAGCTCGGCGAGCAGTTCTCGGTGCAGGACGAGGAGCTGGTGCGCCTGGCCGCGGCCGGCGCCGGCGGCAGCGTGCGCGACCTCATCGACCAGCTCAACCACAGGGTGTTCAAAGCCGTCAAGAAGAAAAGTAACTATTTTTATAATAATCATCATAATTTATTGATAAATTTTATATTACACGTCAGCTTATTTGTTTAATCGTAAATAAGAAATTCTTACTTAAAAGAGAAAGAACACAAAAAAAAGTCACATAATTTTGTATACTTAATAATAATCTACTTAGTCAACATGAGCCTTCTAAAAAAAATTGATGATAATTTAATGCTTAATTAGCTACAACCGCCATTAATATCCATATCTACAAACGAAGGATAGATTTCTTTACACACATGCTCCTTATTGTTGCATAGGGTTTGCAATATTCGTTCAATTTTAGTATTCGAATAATACGAATATTTAGATTTCCAACATTCGAATATTCGAATATTTCGAATACTTCGAATATTTTTGAAAATTAAACAAAATAATGATTCTAAGTTGTGTAATTGTAAAATATGTGATGTTAATTTAAAATGTAATGACCTTACAATTCAAAAAAACATTTATGGTATCTTCTCCAGATACCTAGCATGTAGCCGAACTTGCTAGCTCCCTAGCTCGCTACCCTTTTACCAATTACGGTACGGTATTTAGTTCTTTTTAGGGAGTTTGGTTTTGGCAAGGATAAAGCAAAATAGTTAATATATTGTTTGTCTTACATTTGTAGTTATTTTTAATATTTAAATCTATTTCCACGAACTCGTTAATATGGAGGATAATTAATCCTGGCATTTTGTTAATGTTTTGCTAAGGTAAATAATTACAGACTTTGTGCACTATTCGAAATATTCGTTTTATTCGAATAATGAATATTGTCGAATTCGAATAACATTTATGGCGAATAATTCGAATAATCGAATATTCGAATATTCGAATTGCAAACCCTATAGTTGCAATGCAAAGATCTCCGCGACGGTCGGTTTTGTCTAACTCGCATCCTTCGGTTTCTGTGACTAACAGAAGACAAAGGGAGCAAGTCGTCTTTTCCAAAATGAAGACATCGATCTTCAGTTATGAAGGAACGACCAGAGAGAGCTACCGGTGCCTTCTGGTTTAGGCGGTACTCTGGTAGTCAGTATAGCAATAAGCTAACGCGAATTATTCCCATCTGTTACCACCAATTTGTTACCACCGGTAACAGCTGGGATTTTTTTCCCACCTGTTACCACTTAAGTACTCGGTGGTAACAAGTGGGAATATTTTTTTAGTTTATGTGGACAGTTTTTAGTAGTTTAGTAGTATAATAAGAAAAGTGTTTTAGTTTAGTGGTAACAAAGTGGTGGTAACAGGTGGGAATATCCCGGTAACGCAAATTGTTGGTTAGGTTCGTTTTACATTACGGTAAACTCTGTTCGGCCATGTCGGTGTCATGCACGTTGTGGTCCGCAGGATTGAACCCCGAGTCCCGGCCGCGCCTGATGGAGAGCGTGGCGGAGAGCGAGGAGGTGCGCGACGCCTTCGACATCTGGGGGCCCGTGGGGGGGCTCCGGGAGGTCAAGCGGGAGCTCACCGAGGGCATCTTCTGGCCGCTCATGGTAAGCCGGTCCACTACTCTTAAGATAGTGAAAAAATGGGTTTAACCTCTGAAATCATCTAACTGGTAGATTTTTTCAGTGTACAATAAATAATGTTTTCGTCATTGAAAGATCCTGTCAGGCTCGCAGGGTGGTCTCAATGGGCATCATGAAAAAAATATTTACATTTTATTTTTTATGTAAGATGCTGTGGAAACCGCGTTTATTGTAAAGTGTATGTACAGTCACGGACTTTGATCAGCCACTTGCCACTGTTCATATTTTAGCCGTGTAATGCAATTTGGTAACGACCAATAAAAACTGAGTTCAGTTTGGACCAATAGTGACTGTTGTTTAAACGTGGTCATAGCAACCCTATTAAACGACCAATAACGACTGTGTTCGGTAGGATAGCTGATTGGGCGTTGTATCGCCAATAGTAGCTGTTGTTTACGTAGCCTTAGCAACTAGACAGACGTGCAATTGGTTGCCTTTGGGTGATGTCACTCTGTTGTCTGGTTGGTAGAAGGGTCTCAGGTTAGCCAACCGTTAATATTGCATGTCATTTTGTTCTTCTATTATCTTCTATTATACGAAGACGTGTGAATTTCCTTATCTCGATATACGAGTAAAACCGACTGAACCCGATTTACATTACACGGCTAAAATATTAACAGTGGCAAGTGGCTGATCAATTAAAGGCTGTGACTGTACAGTCACGAGATTTAATTTAGAACCCACCTTAGATCCAAAGTCAATCTGAAATTCTACAATAATAAGGTTAAGTTTCCTAAAAGTTACAAATGACTTGACATCTCTAATGAAATTGACGATTTCAAGCATATTTTTCTTGAAATCGGTCCCAAATTAACGCTCGTGACCCCGTATCTATGAATGTTTATATTATTACGAAGTCGACCTTTGGAAATTTAGTCTGCGATGTTCTGTATATTTTCACTAAAACGGTGTGGAACGATTACAGAAAATTTCAAGACTGAGACTTTTTAAATCAGCCAAATATTAAGTATACGTACAATGCTACGTCGACTTACTCTAAAATGAAGGGAGCTCGGTTCGGCCTTCATGCATAACTGCACATATTAGGTTAAATATTCCCTTGACCCAGTCTAGTGGGACCCGGTCTGTTCACGTTTGCGGGGACTTTGTTCAATTAATTATTCTAGTCATTATATTTAGTTTAATGTTTATTGGCCTTAACTGGTAAATGATTATTATTATTTAATACTTGATTACTCTAACTTACTTTCAATGTTTATATGATTGAAAAAATGATTTCCCGCGGAGTTTCTTGCGGCGCTTCTTGTCGGCAATGACGGTGTTGTCTGAAGCACTAGTGGTTTCCCTCCATATTACCGAGATGTAAAAGAGCCGTGAGCGGTGCGGTGTGCAGTACCCGGCGCTGTTCCCGTCGGCGGCGTGCGGCGTGCTGCTGTACGGCGCGCCGGGCACGGGCAAGTCGTTCGTGGGCTCGCGGCTGGCGCGCCTGCGCGGCGCCGAGCTGCTGCTCGTCAAGGGGCCCGAGCTGCTCTCGCGGTACATCGGCCAGAGCGAGAAGGCCGTGCGGGACCTCTTCGACAAGTGAGTGCCACACCACGCAGTCATAGTTCCGGGTCCAACTGGCCTAAACACGTCTTTGATCATGTTACTTCTCAGTTGTACACGTTATGATGTCTCGCAGTACACCCAACACTTACATCCTCAACTTAATGACCTAAAATTATTCACACTCTCCCATGTTGAATTCATTCAATTTGTCTTATACTTTGCTTTTTTAGTCTAGATTCCACTTTATCTGCGTCCTAAGTATGTACACTTTATTTGCTATCATGTTCAGTACATTTAAGGACCCTCAAGTGCACTGCTTTCGGTGGGTTTATCTTAGTTTCAAATAACCTAACCACACTGATTCTATCGTCACCTTCCGACTCCTAGGTATCATAATATAATATTGCATTGCGCTCGGGTTTATTATGTATTCCCAGCCTATTATGACAAACTGAAAGTGGTTCAAACTGACTTGCAAGAGGACGAAGCAGGTAAAAAGCTTGTAGATAAAGCGCGATGATGTTTATAGCGATTGATCGCGTCACGAAATGACATTTCGTAGTTCGTTGTACGGTGATATGATCGGTGGCCCGTCTGTCGGCAGGGCGGACATGAAGCGGCCGTGCATCCTGTTCTTCGACGAGTTCGACAGCCTGGCGCCCAGGTAAGTGCCGCCGCGCGCGGGCGGGGATTTTCTTCGAGCTTATCTTTTCGGTGAATTCTTAATAACGGACCATTTTTAACTGATTTAAATTTAATTTGTATGTATTTTTTCGTGTGTGTATGATACACGATTTCACTGCCAATTGTTATAGAATTTTGGGATATTATTTGCAAGAAGGGTATTTGTTTAGTCATGTCATTTTAATAACTTTTATGAAAGAATACCGACTGGTAGAAAAATAAGTATGAAATTCAATTACAATACATTCACCAATTGTGTTTTGTAGTCGGTTCATTCGTTTTATTTTTAACTTTTATTATTATTTTTCTTAAAATATAACAATGTTTTAGAAAGTCTACTTTCAGTAAAATTTAGGCAACTCAACAAAAATCTTGCATACAAAAATCAAGATCATATAATATTATTATAAACTGCATTTATTCGAACCTGATTCTTATTTTTTATTCTAAGAAATTACCCTCGGTGCGGAGTCCGACTCGCACTTGAGCGCATTTTAGGTACAAAAACAATAAAAGTTTATTGATCAAAAATAAACTACAATTTTACACTCTTGTTTAACAAAGTAAATATGGTTTAAGTCTGGCGATTCTGATGGCCAATTGACGCTTGCTCACCGTTCAACCCAATTACTGGGGTATGTTCAAGCGTAGTGAGTTTTCGCGTTTGTTTGGGGCAGGCGAGGGCACGACTCGACGGGCGTAACGGACCGCGTGGTGAACCAGCTGCTGGCGCGGCTGGACGGCGCCGAGGGCGGCGCGCGCGGGCCCGTGATAGCCGCCACCGCGCGCCCCGACCTGCTCGACCCCGCGCTGCTGCGCCCGGGCCGCCTGTCGCGTCTTCTCTACTGCGCGCCGCCCGACCAGGTCTATCCTTACTTTCTTACATACAGCTGCTGGTGCGGCTGCACGTGGGCCCGTGCTGGCCGCCACCGCCCACCTGCTCGACCCATACAGCTTACACTACGGCTTAGTTCAGGTCTGGCTCAATTTATATGAGAATCTAAATATATAAAAGGAGAAACTGACTGACTGACTGACTGACATATCAACGCACAGCCTAAACGGCTAAACGTAGGCACTTGAAATTTGGAAGGGACGTAGCTTAGGTACCGTAGAGGTGCACTAAGAAAGGAATTCCCGAAATTCCCACGGGAAATATAAAACGGGAATACTCATATAAACCGAAGCGAAGCGAGGGCGGGTCGCTAGTATCCTATAAAATGAACACTCATCAATAGAGATTTCACCTCTAGGCTTGTGTTTCGCTTGGGAATTGAAGTCCATTCAAATGAGATCGGAGTTGACTGCCGAAACTTCGATAGCGTGAAGATTGTGCTGTTAGATTTGGTTGCCATGCCTGACACTGACGTCACTTTCATAGGTTGTCTTTTAGTTGTCACAAGATATCATTAGCGGCGTTACAGGATACCTATTAAGTGTTTAGTGTCGAATCTCAAATTCACTTAACTAATAAAACTCCCAATAACAGAAGGTTCCCATAGCTGCATTAAGTTAGATTAATGGTGCGTTTTTATATTCAAAACCGCGCATATAGTTGTGACGTCTCGTTATAATTTGACATTAGCTTTTTAGAAAATGTGACAAATTTTAACGTAACGTATCGTAGCCCTATCTGTCCACAGTTCGAATATAGGAACGCGCCATAAATAAGTTAGATACCTTTTAATACCGCGAATGTACATGCGTGCGTCGCGAGTGAGTAACTGGACTAACTTAACTGGCACGTGTGGCGGACAGAGCGACCGGCTGGAGGTGCTGCGGACTCTGGCCGCGAGCGTGGCGCTGGCCCCGGACGTGGACCTGCCGCAGCTGGCCGCCGATACGGACGGCTTCTCGCCCGCAGACCTCAAGGCGCTGCTCGTCACCGCGCAGCTCGCCAGCCTCGAGGACCAGCTGGTCAGTACACGCGCCCCCACCCCAACAGATACCACCCGCTTGATTATCATTGGGTCATAACTATGTCACACTTCGGAACTATTACGGTAATATAGACAAAATAAAATAATTTCGTAATCGTAGGATGTTTTTGACGTGTATGGTGGTAAAAAAATATAAATAAAGTTTGTTGTGCCTAGTTGCCTTTACAGCTACGTAACGTAAGCAGTGACAAACAAGATTGTCAAATGTGTTAATGCAATAAAGTACAAAAGTGACCAGCTATTTTCGATGCTTCCTGTACATACAAGATGTTCATTTTTTTATGCTGATGCAAAATCAAAAGTGGTTTGAATTCACAACTTTTTTTTGTCAATTTAATGGACAGTCTCTATTCACTAACACAGCAGGTAATGTTTATTTGGGTCTCTATTGACTGCCATAATTATTTTTAGTCATAATGTGTTTTAAGTCGTAATTTTTACAAGTCATAATGCATTTTTCTCAGGACACGAATATTTTTTCAGGATTTTTATAAATCTAACCTTACCTAACCTAACTAATCTACACGATAAACGTTTATTAAAAACTGTAACTTCAGCCTAAAAGAAGTTATGACAAAAAAAAGTATGACTAACAACACATTTATGACCAACGATAAATATGGCAGTCAAAGGGATCCGTGTTTATTTATCTACACATATTTCATAAGTCCTCTAATAAGCGTTACAAGTACTTAAGAGTATTACATAACAAACCATGTTTATTTTGAATTATTTTATCATAATTTACTAATCTGCTCACTTTGAAAATGTATGACTTTTACAAATGACAAAACACTTTTACCCAAACCCCTTTGGATCTCATTACCTTACAATATCCGATAGCGTAATGAAATTACGTAACAGCTGTCACCGCTGTCAACTACTACCACAGGTAATGCTGGTCCTTTCGACTTCTGAACCCATCTTAGAGTACTTATAATATGTGTGAAGATAAAGTATTGTACGCGCCTCTGCGTAGTCTGCGTAATTAGCATTACGAAATCGTCACGTAAACTAATATTATTTTATGAAACTGGCTTCTGGCCGCGATGTCCAGCAAGATCACCCGTAGGATCCCCCGCCTACAAAATGATTAGGTAGGGGATCCTTCTAGGTGATCTTACTGGAGATCGCGCTTCTGGCGTCTGGGGCCAGTTTGCAGTGGACCATGGCAAGGTCCAGGACTATAACCTGGGCGGCGTGTGTTGCAGCTGAGCGGCGCGGAGCAGCCGCTGCGCGCGGTGCAGGTGCGCGCCGAGCACGTGCGCGCCGCGCGCGCCGAGACCCGGCCCTCGCTCACGCCCGCGCAGTGGCGCTTCTACGACACCATGTAATGACCACGCGGCCGCTACTCTAATCATGCTATGCTAACTACAAAAGCTATCCTCGGTCCCTCCCGCCCCGAGCATCGTGTCGCTCTCATAACTATGTAACCTCACTGTGGGGTCATTAATTTGTAAAGGGTTTGTTCTTGACTAACTCTCGCCCTTGGAGGAAGAAGATTTGGTGGACGATGAAGCAAGTTCACCAAAAAGATATGCCTATTCACCCTATATTTAACAAGGTTCAGAGTTTATGGACTCTGAAAACAGACGCCGGAAACGCATTTCACTCTTTTGCATTTCATTTCGTGAGCTCGTGTGAATATCGGTTGCGCTCGCCGTTTTATTTGCAAGTGATACAGATATTTTGATAATATTTACAAAATAATTTATATTTATACTTGATTACCATTTGTTGACAGATACAAGAAGTTCCGAGGAGAAAAGTTAACGGTGGAGCAGAGGCAGCTGGCGCGCCAGATGGAGCAGCAGCGCGTCAGCCTCGCGTGAGCGCCGCCACGTCGTCCCGGTTTAAGGCATAGTTAACGATTTTCACTGGGTTGAATATATAAGATTATAAAAATAAAACTTAATTGTGCGGAACAAAAATAAGAAGAATTTTAATCAACTGTTAGGCATCAAGTGACGTGACAACATCATAGAGAATACTAGGTGGTCAACAGTAGAGTTGGCATATCCCACATGAACTAGCAGGTTTAGCATTCTCTAATCCTAATATATAGCCGGTAAGGTGGTTTAAGCGTACAATTTAGTATGTGATTGTATATTTTGCTGTTATTTTTTATTTAAATTATTTATTGTTGAATAAAATTATGGGATTTTAAATATTTGTTTTAGTGAACTCTTCGATATTATCATTAATGGGCGGACGACGGATGCAAATTACGTCAAAATCATGTCAAACGATATAATAATATGTAATATGGATATGACTACAATTGGTTTAAAAAAGAGAACATAATTGCAAAATAGTAACATAATTTTATTGTAGTAAATAATAGACGTAATAGATATAAACACTTAATAGATTTAAGATTCTCAAAAGGTGATAATTTACAAGTAACCTGTACTTTCTTACTAGACCAATTATGCACTACGGAGTATACGCCTTCTTTAGCCTGCTGCCGATACCGACAAGTTTTGTTGACGTTGCGCGTGTTGTACTTACTGCTATGTATAACAAAAACTGCATATATTTTATACATAAATATTACTCGAAATTTAATAAAAGTCTTATCCATCTTATGGTTTCGTCACCAAATAGCTCCCATCGTCCGCCCTGATTGCTTTCAACTCGGCCGCTATTACTGCCATAAGAGCTAACGTAACGTTGAACAACATGTCAGAGGCAATATGGTTTTACCCAGTGGAATAGAGGCCCCGATTTAAACCCGCATGAACACGCACCGATTGCAACGTACTCGAAACTCGAAACGCGTCAACCGAGGAGGTGGGCTAGTCCGGGAGATTACTGAACGAGACACATGCTGTGGCGTGCATGGTGACATCGAGGGGGCGGCCGGGCCCGGGGAACTACTGCTACGATCAGTTCTTAGGCTTCCCATACCGTGTTGCGGCAGGTGCGGGGCACGCGCAGCGAAGAACTTAATATCTTGAAGACCGAGCGTTGCTCGTGTTCAAAAGCTGTATCGCTTTTCTAGCAAATTATCGCATGAAAATAGGTTTCAAGGTAGGCACAGTAATAGTATCGACTTACCTACTAGCTAGTAAAATTTAAATAATGTTTCACTGTTGTACCTGTTGACCCGACTGCCAACGAAGAAGGGAACTTAGGCCCGTTTGCACGTAAATGTTAACCCCAGGTTATCAGATCAATTTGTTAAAAATTACAGTTCTTATATATGAATCTGACATTCTTGAATAACTTAACCAGCGGTTGACCAAGGGTTACATTTAGAGATGTGCCGTTCTCGAGAATTCTCGCAACGCTCCTTTTGTATGGAGAATTTTTAGAATTTTCGAGAACGGCAGATCACTATTACATTTACCCGTAAGCGAGCCTTAATGATTTTAATTCAGTGCATTGGATATAAAGAGTGTTTCTCGCCACCCGCTGCCGAACTCGCTTCAGATTCTTCAGGATTAAAGAATGACCACAACAACAGAACTGCGCGTATATTCGAGGCAGTAAAATCCAAATCGTATTCGACCTGTTATGGTATTGTTTCGAACGCGGCCGTCAACCTGTCAAGTAAATAAGAGCTATCAAAACGTTGACAATACGATAACTGGTTAAGATCGATTTGGTATTTACTGCATTGAATAGAGCCTTCCGTCGTTGAATATCATAAAAGCAAAACATCATATTCGCAAAGCATGACATTCGCAAATCATTATAGTAGCAAGACATCACATTAGCAAAACTTAACTATTATTAAGACATGAATTAGATACTTTCAACGGAGCTCCGCTACGGCGGAGCTCCTATTTCTGGGTAGTTTGGCCCTCCGGGCCTGATATAAATCTAACATAACCTAAACCTACCTAATGATTTTATAACAAAACCCGACTAATTATTCGCGTTTGTTTTGCGAATATCGTGTTTTGCTAATATGACGTTATGCGTATATGATGTTTTGCTAGTATGATCTTTTGCGAATGTCATATTCTGTAGAGTAACCGGAATAGAGGCCCTGTTAGTCGGTAACAGTCCCCGCGCCCGCGCCGCCCGCGCCGATACCATCGCGCGGGTTAATTAGCGCGCGAAAGTTTGCCCATCAGCGCGCGACAGTTTGGTAATGGTTATTTTGAATTATTGCACGAGCTGCCGCTGATCGCATCTCAGGCAAGCGGAACCTTGTCACAGTAAACCATGGCTTGGTTGTTATTCGTAAGGTTAACAAGGCGTTACGAATATTACAAGTACGAATTTCCAATGCTACGATTTTTTCATTCGATATAGGTACCCAAACATAATAACACAAACTAAGTATGAAGTATTAAAAAATTACAATTACAGAAACAAAAGTAGGTATATGAAAATATTGTGTTAGTTAAAAGACGAGAGCGAAATGATCTGGATATGTTCTAGCGTATATTTTAGGCGTAAACGCATTCATCCCTCATCGCACAGCTCGATCCTGCATATCGATGACTTTTAAAAATATTGCACTTCATTAAAAATAACTGTAGAGGTAAAGTAAATGGTAGAAAATCTAACTTTCACTTACGCCCTGTTTACACTTTATTAAGTGCAAGTGTGAAATTCATATATTCGCTACTCGTACTTGCCACTTAACAAAGTGTAAACAGGGCCTTAATGAAGTGCAGTATTTTTAAAGCTGTTTGTGGTTCTGGGACCTGTACAAATTGGCCAACGAGATGAAAGGATGCCAGGAAGGGTGGTCTGCGCCCGGAACATAGACCGAGGTGGTCGCGGTGGTGCGGCGTCGGCGAGGGACGCCGGGCTAGGCTGCTATTGGGAGGCGCACACGGCATCAATGGCACGAATAAGAGCGCTCGTACCTGACAACTAAAAGAAGGTTGCGATTGCGAGTGCGTTAGGCAATAATCCCTCGGGTTCTTTTAACTTGAGAGGCGTCCATTTATTCAGTGAATACTGACAGGCAAAATCCTACCAAATCTCATTTAATTGTAAGTAACAGGAGTTACGACGTCACACCGAGCCAATTTATCCGCGAAGAGAGCGGTCAGTAATGTCTCCGACGAACTTGAATAAAAATATAATATTCAAATGGGCCCTCAATGCGGTTCGTTTGCGCGAACTTCTCCCGCCGGGTGGGAAGCACCGGCGCTCCTCGGCTGCCCGACGCGAAATGGAAACTTGGCTATGTAACTTATGCGTAGGGATAGGAATATTATGTGCTTATTTACACTTAACTAACTTTTGCCCGCAACGGCCGCGTAGGACTTTATTGCCTGTTATAAGATATATGGAGTTCCACCATATTCTGCCATTAGACGGCGTGTTAATATCTAGTAAAAGAACTACACTATAAAAAACAAGAAATACACTATTATTCTATGTGTTGATCTAGGACGCGGTAAACAGGAGCCAGTACAGCCATAAGCACGTAAAACCTTGCAATCCAAATATTAATCGTACTAATTAAATGACTTACTCCATCCCCAAGGCACTTAATACTGTTGAAACTTAAGGTTAATAAATAGGTACTTAATACTTTTATCTACTTATAATTGTAAATCACCGCGAAACTGACATAATATATCACCGCGCGAAACGTAATCCCGAGTTAATTAAAGTGCGCGCTACAAAACTTGATAATTGCGGCAACACATTACTCCGCGGCTGCTCGTCGAGTCTCGTGTAAACTCGGCTTAATTCATTAGCCGACGACGCTCGTGTAAACTAGGCTCAAGCAGTCGCGCCGCCGCCCTACGCCGCTGGATGCGCCCGCCCGCCCGCGCTGGGCGCACGTGTAACCTAACGCTTTCCAAAGATCTTTTTTTTTTTACCGAATAACTACTCCATATAACCATTGATTGCTGTGATTTTCCAAAACAGACGAAATACAACCGTCTATGATCACTATGATCAGGCATCATCTAAGATGATGCCTGTGACAGCACATGAAAACACGTATTAAGTACACTTATTTCCTTAACTTTACATAAACACTACATTAGTACAAACCTAGCGACGCCGTTCAGGAATAAATAAATAATCGCCTATTTTTAAAGATCTCGCCAGTGAGTAAGTATAGTACTAGTGATTGAAATTAGATGAAATAGAGTTTAAGTAAGTAGGTATTCAGATTAGTTTTAATTGTAAAACGGAAATTTGTAAATAGGTCTTCTTATAATGGTATTTGCACACAGTAAATAATAGTACAAGTATTTGTTTGAAGACGGATCCCTTTGACTGCCATACATATCGTTGGTCATAATGTATTGTTAGTCATACTTTTTTTTGTCATAACTTCTTTCAGGCTGAAGTTACAGTTTTTAATAAACGTTTATCGTGTAGATTAGTTAGGTTAGGTTAGGTTAGTTTTAAAAAAATCCTGATAATATAACCGTGTCCCGAGAAAAATGCTTTATGACTTGCAAAAATTATGACTTAAAACATATTATGACTAAAAATAATTATGGCAGTCAATAGAGACCCGTTTGAAGACCGATGTTGAAGACTCTATAATAATACTTAGAAGCCCTGTCGTGCTGATAAAGCCTCCTGCTTCACAATTAAAGTAATCGGGGATCGATTTGTCGGTCGGAGTGGTACCTCTACAAGACATTCCTATCCAGTACATACCGGGTATTATATGGCTGAAATACTGTAAGGAATTCCACCATTTCCCCAACCGTCTCGTCTACGTAGAGACGTAGGTGCTCCGGTAGGTTCCATTCTGTTTTAACGGTTCTGAAGTTAAACTAGGAACCCTTACAGTTTCGCCATGCCCATCTGTCTGTCTGTCTGTATATCACACTTTTTCTCAACAACTATCTAATTTATAAACTCATATTTTCTCGTATTTATACCACGTACTAAGATCAATGATGAAATAAGTAAAAACTTTGTTTTAGGGTATGTACCACCCTGATATTTAAATGTAAAGCAAGGGTAATTTAGTTTTTTACTTTGCAACATCGTGTGATATATTGTTTGATAAGTCATTATCGGTATTTACAATCATCTATTGAACTCCATAAGTGTAATTTTCGCAGGTGTTACGTGTGAGAACAGTGACGACTAACTAGACTGGTTTGGTTCTTGAGAAACAGGTGACTAAAGTGTTTATATCTGGATACTAAAAATCATCTAGGACAGCACCAAATAACTTTAAATAGATAATTCATTCATACTTTGCTGTTTTTCGAAATACCTAGTTTTTTGTATTGGTACCTAATACCGGCATTAAAACCCTTCACTGAGCATGGTCTGACATGGTCTTGTTGTTGTTGTGGTTTTTATAAAGTATGATAACTTGTTAATAAATGAAACTATCTTTGTGTTATCCTACTATCAGCTGAGATGGAGATCGCGCTCTTGCCTATTCTTCAAAGAAATCGTATAAATCGAGCAAGCGCTTCCAGTGCCACTTGTTCGCTGTGCCGCGAGACGCGCTAAATAACGATGCAACTTGAAGCTAATCGCGCGCAAGTTTTTCAATAAACCGCGCTTATCGCTGAGTTACGCGCCTTGCGGGGGGTGATTAGTGGAGATGCTAACAGTAACTACGACTGTTCGTTAAGGCACCCTGCATTAATCACAACGCGTGCTTAACACATTCCCTTACAAATCATCAATCTATTTGGTGCCGTGACCAGGATTTAAAATTTTATATTCGTTTTATAATTAGGACAAAATAATCATCTATCTGTGCATATTTTTGAATCCTATTACAGGTCTGTATTCTAACTATTTATTGCAGGAAATAATCCTAATCGTTCGAATATTCTTATTTGCCTTTAGTTTTGGTACAACTAGGCGACGTTTTAACTATCCAGACAGTAGGTGAAGAGAAGGTAAAGCAGTGAGTCAACCCATAAACCAATAGCACGGATCAGAGCCATCGGGTATAACCGAACGACACCAGTTTGTAATGATAGGGTAAAAAAGAGAAAATGTGTTTATTCTTCCCAAGAGGAGACCACTACTGAGAAGAAACGCCGCCATAAACTTAAAAGTCAGTCGGTTTTTAAATATAACATACTATAGCGATCCACCCTCGCTTCGCTTCAGTTTATGTGAGTTTTCTGTAACACCTGCATGTATTACAGAATTTCCGTTCCGTTGCATCAATACAATACAATACAATACAAATACTCTTTATTGAACACCAAAAGAAAACAAAACACGGAACAGTACATTTTAACTATAGGTATACAACAGGCGGTCTTACCGCTAAATAGCGATCTCTTCCAGACAACCTTGGACAGAGAAATAATAAAAACAAAAATACATGGCAGGCGGTGTAAACTAAAATATACAGAACTCAAACTAAACTACAAGAAACACTTCTGATATTGTAAAAATTACTTACACAAATATAAACTAAGTACATATAAATATACACATAAACAAAGTAAATTAGTTAATAAATACATACTAAATACACGCTAAATACATACTATTATACAAATATAAAATATATATACATAAATTCTAGAAAACAGCCAAACAAAGATAATACACGAGGTCGTAGCATGGTAAAAATAAAAGTAAAGGCAATCATAGAAAAACTACGGAAGCGATAGATAGTATTCCTTTAACTTGTTTTTAAAAATAAAAATAGACTGAGCACGCCTTACTTCTGTAGGCAAAGCGTTCCATAGCCTTATTGCCTGGATTGTGTAGGAATTGGAGTAAAACTTAGAGGAAGAAAAGGGGACTGACAAAAGATGGTTTTGGGAAGCTCTAACTGAATTAAAATAATTGAAACGCTCCTTAAGGTAACACGGGGTTGCAGGGTTGAAAAGTATGCTGAAGAGGAGACTTAAAATATGAAAGTTACGACGAGCACGGATTGGGAGCCACTTGAGCTGATTGCGAAAAATGGAGACGTGGTCATACTTGCGTAACCCAAATATGAACCGTATGCACAAATTTTGAATACGCTCAAGCTTATTTAGTTGCTCCTCAGTAAGATCCAAATAGCACACGTCAGCATAATCTAAAATAGGAAGGAGTAAAGTTTGAGCAAGCGCAATTTTAGTAGAAAGAGGCAGAAAGTTTTGAAGCCGTCTTAGAGATCCTACAGCTGCGAACATCTTCCTGCTAGTCTCACTTACTTGAGGTGCCCATGACAAAGAGCAGTCCATAATGACACCGAGATTCTTAACCTGTAGAGAGTAAGGAATAAGAGCACCGTCGAAATAAACTGGGGGAAGATTTTCAAACTTGACTCTAGAAATAAGTTTGGAGCTGTCTATGACGATTACTTGAGTTTTAGTAGGGTTTACTTTTAGCCCAAACCCATTACACCAATGTAATATACGCTTTAAATCTTCATTGGCAGCGTCAACTACCGAAGAAAGATCGTCAAGCGTACCCTGGGAATAAATTTGAAGGTCGTCAGCATAAAGGTGATAAGAAGAGAGAAGGTTTTGCGTAATAGAATGAATAAAAATAGAAAAAAGAAGCGGAGACAGCACGCCACCCTGCGATCACTTTATATATTAATGAAAACCGCATTGAAATCCGTTGCGTAGTTTCAAATATCTACCTACATACAGAGGGACAGACGGCGGGAAGCGAGTAGCGACTTTGTTTTAAAATATTTAAAGATAACAATGATATTATTTTTCATCACACTTGCTCGTAAATAGTATCCTAACATGCTAGAAAAATCGACCGTAAATCCAAAATAATACCCGCGGGCCATTATGCCCTATCGTGCGTAATAGTACATTCTGTATTAAGGGTAAATATTATACGTGGACTCAAACTATCACAATACGTCAGGACCCCAATTTTTGTGCCATTCGATATGAAGTTTCATTCTCGATGAAATGTCAGTTGCATACAATTTCCTAACAATCTTGCATATAAACTATTGATTTCGACTGTCGCTAGAATCGGACCGAACACGTTTGACCTTATCTGTGGTAAGTCACAGACTATGATGTAGTCTGCCGCTAATAATTTAAAAATATGATCTTTTGTCTGATTTTATTTCATTTCCTCGCAATTGTGATGAAAAACATTGTATGTTACACGGGTGGTAAAGGAAATACAAAGCTCAAGTCATTAAAGCCCTCATCCTTCGGCTTCGGGCTTCTAACATACTCTCGTTAGTAATTCTTGCTTTACCACCCTTAATACATAATGTACTATAACAATGCTGGTGCGAAGAAGACAAATGATAGATATCATGTAAGTACGTCGCCCCAAGTAAAATATACCGATTTTCTCAACAACCAGTCCAAGACAGCAAACATAATTGAAGCCGTCCGCGCCCGGCCCACTCAGTATAAAAACAAAATCACATTTAGTTATAAATATCGGAGAAATCAGCGCTCATACAAAGCGGGCTTTGTCGGCGCTCTCGTACAAGAGGAGGTGAACGAGGGGCTCGTCGCGAAGAAAGCGTTTTTATCCGCTAAAGTAATTATTGTGTTTTGTGAAAGAGTTTGTTAGCGGCCATTCAGCCGCGGACGCGCGCCGGGCCGCACTCCCGACGCCCGCGCGCGCGATTTAATTAAACCAATATTATTATAGGCTTTCCTGAAGATGATCAGCCGAGTTTAATGATAAGTCTCGGACAATTTTTACACTAGGTCGTACCAGGGGCTCTATAATAAAAACATACTGCATTTGACATCTTATGGTATTGTTTTTAAATCGGCCACCATCATTTTCAATTAAATAAGAGGGGTCGGTAATGATAATTATTGTAATTTAATTTGATATAATAACATTTGATATCATTTCAAACTATATAATCACTCTTGCACATAATAAACGATTGGTATAATATCAAAATATCTATATCTATTTGTAGTATAATTATCATTTGGCATATCTTTTATTTATTATAAACATCACACAACATTTTACATTTTATTTATCGGAGTTCAAGCTGGAAAATTTTGACACAATATTATTATTATTTTTTCCATAATATTAAATTGTCATTGTATTGAATAGCTTAGTATAGTAGAGTAGTATAGTATAGTATGTTCGAGAAACTATAATTCTCATCGTGTTTTTGTACACCGAATGGCAAAACATAGTGTTCACCATGATTTTTTTTCCACCACTGTTTTAGTTTTACCTATGTTTACAAATAAACACTTTGACTTTGACTTTGACTTTGACACCATTTGGTATAATCACCATATAGCATAAAATTAATATTGTATTATTTATCTAACCTAAACTACTTTTCTGGGAGCACTTAGTTTTGAGCACGGGCAAGGGGCTCAAGGGCGAGTCGTCGAAGGCCTCTTGTATTTCCGCTCCGTGTGGTCACCACTGTCACCAGGTAACTGCGAACCTACCCAAGGAGTTGGTATATATAGTTTTTTTAATTTTAATCCTCTACCATTTCGCCTAACTAAATTTGGTGGGGAAGTAAATTTATGATTTTATCTCATACATTATATCAAAAATGGTTATACAAACCTTTACTAATATCATAAGTTAATTCTAGTAACTAAGTATTATACTTAAAGTACCAATATAAAATATTATTACATCAGAGAACCATTATATAAAATGTCAATTATGTCATATTAAAATATTCTCGTATTAAATAGTGTTAAAAGATAAAAGATATTTATTCAGTAAGTAGGCCGCACGGGCACTTTTACACGTCAAGAATCTACCAGTAACCTTGTACTTGTTAAGGTAACCCTTATTAATTAGTTTTACACGTTGATGCTATATAACAAGTGTTGCTAACAATTTCCGCACAAAATAAAAAGAATGCTATATTTATTACTCGTCTCCGAGTCCGTCCCTGCGCCTCTCCAGGAAATTTCTTGTTTTCTCCGAGTTTTCTCAGCTTTTCTCGGCGTTTTCTTTTCGGCTTAATTAGCTCATTCACGCCGGCCGGCCTTGTTTACGGCGCGCGGCAACACGCGCGCGGCTAATGCCGCTTATTGGGGGCTTTGAACTTCGATCTACTCGACTTTCAAGTTAGATTTTTTGAATTTTAGCTGCTTTTTTAATTTGACTACGAACCATTATTATAAGGATGCTGTTGAATACCGTGTCGCGGTAATAAATAAATTAAATTATTAAGAGATTTTTGTAATTAATTATGGAGGTACTATAATGAGTATATTAAAACGCATAAATTAAATTGTCCTATTTCAAGGTCGCGTAACACATATGCATACATACATACATACATAAACTCACGCCTTTATTCCCAGAGTGGGGTAGGCAGAGCCACAGAATTACCAACAACTCTAAAAACTTGGTGATAATTTTTAACCACATTTTGCACACTTACGCTAAGATGTTTAACACATATGCATATCTTGTTAAAACGCATTATTAATCTTTGAAAACGCATATTTATATTCACGTAATAAAAAATGAATAGGCATACATTTAATAAGTCTTACGTTAACATTCCTAATTCAAATGAAAAAATGAAAAATCAAATTCATTTATTTGACAGAATACAGTAATATACGGTCTTAGTTATAAAATTAAAGCACTCACTTGTATTCAGCATGCAAGCAAGCGTACACATATTGTAAATACTTTCCAATATTATAGTCAATAATAATACAAATTCAAAGTATATTCCAATTTCATAATAGCCCTCGGAAACTAGTGTAAGTATAAATAATAATTAATAAGTTAAAGATGCTACGTGACCGCTACGCCGTAGCAACCCCGTGCTACGCTGCTGCTGACTGAACACCTCACAGAGTGATTGTGTTCAGTCAGCAGCAGCGGAGCACGTTGATGCTTCACCGCGGCATAAAAACGTGACGTCATCGCAATTGTGATAACACTCAAAATCGACAAATCAAAATTATACGTCAAACCGTAAAAATAACATCCTGAATAAATGATCTGACCTGGTTGACTGGTAGAGAATGTCTCAAGGCATTGAGTCCGCCATTTGTATCTACTTTGTGTATTGGGCAATGTAGTTTAAATAAATAAATAAATAGTAATAACGTCTAAGTCATTTAATATATGTAACGAAAAAAATGCCCATAATATTTTACAAAATCCACTAAATTTAACAGAAAAACTAAAACTGAGATTATTAATAAAACGGTTTCGTGCGAGTCGGACTCGCGCACCTCAAGTTCCGTATTTAAGATAATATGGTTGGAAAACTTTAATGAAAATACTTATTTTGTTATGAGCGTTATTTACTATGCAATATGGTCCATTTTGACTAGCCAAAATTTTAATACAGATTTTTTAAGTGCTTTGATAATTTCCCAAAACTGTAAAATTTGACAACGTCATTTTATTATTCGCGGTAATTATGAATAGCAATCTTTAAATCAGAAACTTCGGTCATTTTTGGGTATAAATCAAAAAGTACGTTATGGAAACGTTAAAAAAATAGTTTTGAAATTAACAGGTAGAGCCCCTTTTTCATATATTTTAAATATCGTTTCATATTGTTTTTACAAAAACGAATACGGGCAACCAAATTTACAACTATGCCTAATTGCAAGCTGACAGCTTCTATAGTTTCAGAGAAAACTGCTATGACAGACAGACACCGAAGTCTCACCATAAGGGTTCCTTTTTTACCATTTTAGTATGAAGCCCTAAACACCGTGCACGAGTATGTCGGACGTTAAAACCTTTCCGTCGCATCGCTGACTCCGCGCTCATCTCATCACGTCTCTTCACACACGTCGCCTGCTTAGGGTCTCTACTCTTACTCCTGACCTGGCCCTCTCTTAATACGTTTGTCAAAACTAGTACAACTACTGCCTGCCTACTCCTACTCCTACCAGTATGTATGTACTAGCTATAATAATTAAGTACTATTTGTTATTTCATTACATCTCATTTGGCGTTGGTCGCTCATGACAGCAGGACGGTGGCCATGGAAGTCGAAAACCGCTAAGGAGTGAGCAACGACCTGAGATATGATTATAAACTAACTTAATTTAAACTTCATTAATTTTCATCGACGGTATAGGTACACTTGTTAGTAAGGTTTTTCCATTACCTTTAATTTACCTAACATACTTTCAATTATTATTGTAGATTATGATTGAAGATTACCTTCTACTGGAGTTTCTTGCGGCGCGTCTTCACTCTATATCACCGACGTCTAAAAGACCCTCATAAGGCCAAATTGCTGAATATCTATAAAAAAATATATAATTCATTAGGTATATTCGTATGTGCTTCCATTTAGGATATTTTTAATGTAAGTCTACAAACACTATATTATACAAAGGAAAAATTATAACAATACAATTAATGTTAGAAGGATATGCAAAAGCTCACTTATCGTAGTGTCCTATTATTGCTTAATTTGTAGTATTTTTGGTTTTAGTTTCAATATGTTCTAAACGTTAAAAAAGATAATAAATAATAGCATACACATAATAGTTCGTATATTGTCAAATTTTAAAAATATTTTATTTTTAATTTGATTGTGTGTGAATAATTTATACGTGTATGAAGTTTTTGGTTTTGTGACTTTGATAGTAGGAGAGTAGTTGAGAAAAATAAAGTTTTCTAGTTCCTAATGTGTCTACGGAACCCTGATAATGGATTGCCAAATGTATGCTTTGGTCTCGGTTTGAGCAACATCAAAACGTTTATTAAAGAAACCATTATTTTGTTTCTATTAGCTAAAAAGAATGAACCATATGCATTATGTTTATTTATATTTTTCCCTTTTCAAAGTGTAAAACTGGCACCCAACGTGGGATCGTGAAATTTGACTGAAGGTGCCACTAAGAATAGGCATTCCGCATACAATTAAAACACAAGGTAAACAAATTTATGGCAGAAAACGGTGGTTGAAGGAAACAAACACGTATCCAGCTATCTGTACCTGCGCCCAGACGCCGTAAAAGAAAAAGGGCGAAGTGCTTCGGCGGAACCGCGATAAGCGCCATAATGGCGGCCGCTGATAACGGCGCCTTCCCGCGCTGCCATTGTCGCGCCATTCTTCCCGCATTACACGAACAGTCGCAAGTCACGTCCCGCCTTCCAGCGCTCAGCGCCGCGCACCGCTCGGGCGGCGGCTTGTACGCACACAAAAACACCTAACCTCGTAACCAATTTTATGTCAAGTTTTGTAATTTTCCCATCTAATTTGACGAGGTAATATTAAAATATTAATAACGCTCCACACTCGAGTGCGCGAGTTTATTAAAACGCTAATTGACACGCATTACGGAGCTGCCGAGTCGATTACAAAGGAGGCAGAGCGTTCCTTCACCTTGCGAACATTAGCGGGTGGGGGCGACACATTTTTGTTTTTCGCCCGTGACAGAGACCGCGTAACGTGGTTTGTGTGGGTGCGAGCGAGACAAAGGCATGCACACATTGCCTTTGTTAAAGAGCAAAAATAATAGAGCGTAGTCGTTTATCTCTTTTTATGGCGCGCGCTATCTCGCGCCGCTATTATGGCAGACAATTTTGGCGCGAAAGAGAACTGCTTATTACTTCTCATTCTTGAGAAAGCAGTTTGGCAAATTTTCTTATTTTAAAAAGTGAATTGAAGTTAGAGGGCGTTGGGTTTAATTTACCTTTTGGTGTTCTATCGCGTGTGAAGATCTTTGCATTTAAAATACTTACTTCTTTTTAACACTTTAAATATTAAACGTGTCTCAAAAAAGAAATTAGTTAGTCTAGAGGGTACTTGGTAATCTTAGTATGAGTATGTGTTTAGAGTAATCAAATGCTTGGTCCTCGGTGGCCGGCTCGGCGCGCTGCCCGCGCACGTTTTGTTCGCTGTTATCTTAATTTTCTGCTTTTAATTTGGTGAACAAAAGTGGAAGAGGATGAAACAATGTTGATAGTTGAAATTGAAAATGAATAAATTAAATTAGAGAATCTTCACAATACTAGGTACTCGAGAATGTTTATATTTAAATAAAAAAGGTTTAAGCTTATTTTTTACTTTTGCCTGTTTTATTCATCCAAATCGCTATCATAATCTTACGTAGTCCTACTAAAACGAAAAAAAATACTGTTTTTTGTCGGTGTGGATGTGACTGAAATAGAGGCATTCTATTTCTCAGGGTATATAGGCAACGTACCTATTTTCAATCTTAACATTGTATGCGTGAAAAGTAAATAGGGCCGCTTTGTATTAGGAGTCCCGTGTGCCTGTTTGCCATTTCCGTGCCTTAAAAAAATCTTCTAATCACCACAAATAAAGTTCTACATCTATTTACAGGATCTAGGACACATTTGCCCGCATGAATATATTTTTACCCCCATTGTATGACATGAAGGCTGACTTGTTACAAAAATAATAATAAAACATACAAAAAACCTTCCACTTTCATTAATTTTGTAAAGAGCATCTTATTTCCATAAACCACCCAAACAAAGGGTACAACTTCTGTCCGAGGCTTAAGATTGCAGTGCATTGTGCTAGTCATCAAGCTGTGAATCTATATAATAAGCTAACTTCTGAATTTCTGATGTAAAAATGATTACGAACAAATCGATATTCCATAGAAAATTAAATTTTCGTTACGGGGATGCTTCTACAGTATTGATGAGATATTTAGAGATACACAAAATACGAACTAATTTGTTATTCAATAAGAGAGTGCACTAAAAATGTTTCTCTGTGTTTCTTTTTCCGTTTTACTATTTCCTATGTTATTGTGTGTATAGAGTTAGTTTTAAGACAAAATAATATTATTTAATGTACTTACATATTTCAAACACAATCAAATCAAATCAAAATCATTTATTTCAGCCATCTTTGGACCATAATAATAACAGTGTTAGTAAACAAATTAAATTAAAAAATTAAACCTAATGTTAGTAATGTTTTTACTATGCACATAATTAAATAAAGCTACTTGGATCGATGTGTGTGTTGTGATGTGATGTGTGTGAATATTCGTATTGTTTATGAATAAATGCTATGAACTATGAACTACTCAAATCGTTGTTTTGTCTGTAACGGATGCTGTTGGATCTCTTCAGGTTGCGCTTCAGTCCAAATACTTGCGGCTCGATATGTCAACCAGCAATCGGGCCGCAAGTCTTGCGGCCCGATTGCTGGTTGACATATCGACCAAGCCAGAAATGTGCCTCGTCAAGAAACTTCTTTTTTGTTGAAAATAGTTGATTTTCTTCAAGCTTTTCAAGACCCCAAACACTGAATCGGTGACGATTTCGTAAGTCAGTCAGCTTCAATTCTTGCAAGAGTTGGATTTTGTATGCTTTTTACGTTTAGTTACAGAGAACATTTGAATAAACTACCTCCAAATCACCCATTTTTAGGGATTACCTAGCGGAATACTTGCATATAGGTAAATAACAATAGGTAATATATGAGCAAAGTAAATATTAAGGTAAACCACTACGTTTTGCAGAAACCCTGTAAGTACCTATCGATAAATCGGTTCATGTTTGGACTAATTATATTTTTAAGTTCAATTACACACGTAATGCATGCAATAAATAAATGAGTATGCAGAAACTAATTTTATTTTACTCATGATTTGCTTTTCATGTATAATTACTGCGCCGGGATTAAAATGTGAATACCGAAATAGTTTGACTTTAGCACCAGAAGAATTAATGACGTCATATACGTTCTTCCCGAGGACTTATGCTAGCTCGAGCGCATATTACTTCCATCACGTGTCGGTGCATTACTCCCACGGATAGCGCTACCAAACTGAATCAGTATCAGGCTCTATGTAAAATAGATCTGATCTTGTATTAAACGAGCAAGTGTCAAGACGGCCCGCGCGCCCATCCCCGCGAATTAGGGCGCAAATGGATTAAGCCGCTAAGTATTTATTTATCGCGATCCCGCGCGCAAACAGAGGGTCGAATTATACGCCTTGTCGCCGCGGCGCGGAGGCGCGCAAACAGACCTGCTTGCAATCACTAAACTGGATTTTATAAGCTCTTTCGGTTTGACACCTTACTTATTTATTTAACTGTTAATAATGACCCCCCCACGAACCTGTGTAGCTCACAGGGGCGCTGTTCTACTCGGTGACACGATGCGCGAGAAGCGATACAGTTCGAGTAGAATAGAGCCTCAGTCTTGGCGGGATCCGTGCTGAGGTAGGTATTGTCTCTCTGTAGGTTCTTTAGTTCTCGCTGGAAATCAAAGCGGGAGGCGCATTGCTCAGCAGTGGACCACCACGGGTTCAAATGATGATGATGACTTTACTTAAAATATAAATGTTTTTTTAATAACTCATAACGTATAGTAACAAAGATACGACAATCGCTGTTGCAATTATAATGCATTTGATTTTCCGGTGCACCGCAAAGTATATTTATTTCATAATTATATTAATTTAAATCGGTGAAGAAATTTAAACGTTAAGCTAAACGCTAAATATAACTGAATCCAAGATATAAAAATAAACCAAACATTACTTACTTAATTTATTTACTTTATTGGAGATAAAACAGAAACAGACAATGTATTACTTATGAACTAATTTACAAAGTAGTTTAGATACAGTTGATTAAATCTAAGAATAGCTCCTGGGGCATTGTACCAAAGATGCTGGTAGCATTTTCCTCGTTGAACCACTATACTCGTACTAATTCGTAGAACGAGGACAATGCCAGCTCCTTGGTCTCCAGTGATGTCAGTGAGTCTGTTTGATATTTCCTTAAATAAGCTTAAAGCGGTAGAACCCAACAGACCGAGGGACTCGACGCCAAATGGACTAAAACTACACTCCGAGCCGGGACAACTATATTTGCCTATCTTAATGTTTTCAGCCGCTTCGGCCGCTGCACCAGCTCTCTTGGACGCTCGTGAAAGAGGTGACGCGGCTAGCATGTCTACAAAGGTTTACCCCACACTAGCACCCGCCCTATTTTTCACCGAACAAAAGACATTTCCGTCAGGTCTCTTGCCATCATTTCTGGAGATGCTGGTCGGCTCTAATTGGCCGGCACGTTAATTGAGGCAAGAGACCGACGGATGATGTCATTAGTGCGGCGAGTCTTGAGAAGCGGCCAGCACTTCTCTGATAAGAAGCGGCTTGACATCACTTCCGCAGGGGCACCGATGTGGAGCGCGAACCGGGATCCCGAGGCGATGGCAAAAGTTAAAATGTTTTAGGGTCAAGGAAAGTATGAGTGTCTGGCAAGGGATGTGCTTGAGCCTGTATCCGGCCTTCTATGTATATACTGCGAAAATTCTGGTGCGTAGTTAATTTACACTTATTACACCTGATCCCTACCTATCTTTTATTTTTGAAAGAGCAGTAAGTACAGTATCTACATCACTTCCTAAGGTCCTATCATCTACATGTAAAATATTAGATTTCATCGCCTACATGAAAATTACTGGTCCCGGGGGATCTCCCTGCTGATGACAACTAGGTAACTTCGTTCGGTTCGCCCAGTACAGAGTGGGCACAATATCCAAATCAATGTTGCTCGAGTCCATCATGTTAATTAAATAAGTGATACAACTGACAAGTTGCTCGCCAGTAGGTATCGCCTACAAACCGAGACGTCCAATCTTTCACATGTATGGGTGAGAGTACATCCAGGCCCGGCGCAGGACCGGATTTAAATGATAAAATCGCATTGTTGGAGGGTCGCAATGATAAGGCGTTGCAGGAGCTTGCCGGTATTAAGTCCATACGTACTTATGTACTATGTAGTCCCTTCTACTGCTGTACGTTTACTTACTTGATGTTTTCGAATATTTTTCAATCGCTCAATGGTTTAGTGGAAGAGATGCCATAAAGGGTTAAGTTCACCCTTGCGTTTCGGTGTATTTGTACATAAATAATTGAATCAGTATTTTCGGCGTGCAAAACAAGTTTAGGACTAGGATTTGAACTGCGACAGTCCTTCATGTCGTTTTATATCGTTACAAATGGTCGCCGTGAAAACACCCAAACTTATCTGTACTAATTATGATAGTCCTAACAACCGAAATAAGAAGCTCATAGGTAAAGTATCGGGAAATAAGGGTAAACAGAAAGCTCCGTTCACCTAGCTCGCAGCGCGGCGCGCCGGAGGTCTCGAGCCGCGACACAAACTAAATAATTTGCCGCTGTGTGCGATATGCCCGCGGCGGCCGGGTCCGCGGGGGTTCCCCGGCGCACGGAACCGCGGCCGTGGTGCAGTTTTACTTACACATACATAACTATAGATAAAGTTTATTTATTATGTACCAATTTGTACTTATTCATACTTATTGTTTATATCTCAACATTATGGGGTCCTCCGGATTCATGATCACGAATAATTTATTCACGAATTGCGAAATGCAACTTCCAGTTACACAACATTTAACGCGTAGCCGGCGGGAACGACCTCAAACTAATATGTTTTAATTAGAAACCGGCGCTCCAACCACCTGAGCTAACGAGCCAAACCAAAGTGGAGACGGGCGAAAACGGGTGAAAACTGATGTGCCAAAGTGTCCAGAAAAAATTATTAGATGGATACAATTGCAATTTCAGCAAAAGGTAAGTGGGTAGCTCGAGAAAAGACGCAGAATTTTTCCAACGAGGACTGCCTGGCGCTCAACACGCTGATAGGAATAAACTGAAGAGCCAGAACACGAGTTACTACTCGTGTTCTGGCTTTTACAAATGACGATATCTGCCGCTAAGTTGTGCTGAATGCTGCTCTCTGGTGAAACAGGAAACGCCTTCATTACTAAGATCCTCAATAATCCGTTCTTGAGAGGTAACCTCGGCCTGAACTCAGCCTCGGCCGGGGCATGTTCCGAATACAATGAAATTAACAAAAAAATACCTCATCTTGACATTTTCCACGACTCACTTCTGGTTTTTAAAAACTAAATATATAATTATTTACTTTTTTTACTCAAGCTACGAGTAAATATATTTGGATTTTATTTTGTATTTTATCATAATTGTGATATGTTAATTCTTTTTTATTCAGGATTTTATGATTTTATTTAATTGGCTTATTATTATAAAGGTTGTGTGTGTACCTATACTTTTAATTGACTTTAAATCAGATTGTGTTATAATTATAATAATTTATTTTTATTGTAACTGTATAATATTATGTTTGTTGTTGGTGTACCTTACATAATAAACAAAAAAAACTCATCTCCCAAAAAGTGCTGCCCATCGAGCCCGACGTTCCTTGTCCGTTGTATTTTCTCGGAACCTTCACCTTGGTGCAGCTCGCGCTTGGCTGTTCTCGCTCCTTAATTCTCCTGCGGCCTGTTGACTCGGCCGAGTGTCATTAGGAGATGTTTGCCCGCAATTTGTCGATACACAACTTTTTAATCCCATTAACCGTCAATTGCTTTTTTAATTCCGGATAATGGGCTCGCGTGCCGCGCGCGGGCTGCTCGCGCCGCGATGACGCCCGGTATTTCGGAGTTTAATTTCAGATGAGATCGGGCAGATAGCGGTAAGTACAGCGTTAGCCGTAATTAAGGCACGTGTGACTTTGACGAATTGATTTCGATGACTGGTTGTTAAACGTCCTGATAAAATTAAGTCGACGGAATTAAGGTTTATGTTAACAACGTATGCAACATAGAATTCACTGGTAACGTCTCTTTATACGCTGACGATACTTGTATTTTTTATTACGGTAACAACCTCTTACAACTTGCTCAGAATGCCCAAGACTTACAACAATTTTACAATTGGTGTCAAAGTAATTTACTAACTATTAACGCAAAAAAACATCATGTATGATTATTCGCGGCGAAAAATAAACCTATTGCCCAGTTCCCACCGCTCACAATAAACAGTGAAATAATACATCTCACCAGAAAACATATCTCGGACTACGCTTAGACGATAAACTGAACTAGAAAGGACACATTGAACATGTCAAATCTAAGTTAACCTCCTTGACTGGATCACTCCGCAAAATGGTTGGCTGTGTACCGCACAAAATACGAATGACCATCTATAACTCGTTAGTAAAGCCCCATATAGAATATCTTATCGAAGTCTGGGGATGCGCTTGCAAACTAACTTATTGTGCCTTCAAAGATCGCAAAACAAATTGATAAAAACCCTGTTTAAATACGACTATCTGATGAATACAAAAAAACTATACGAAAAGACTAAACTATACAACATTAAACGATTGTACACTTATACGACGTGTATGCTCATTAAGAAATGTTAACTAAGAAAATACACTCTCAAATAGCGTTCACAAAACGAACTTTCAAACATTTACTAAGGAACACAGACACAATTAAACTATTAAAACACAGAACTGGATATGGGAAAAGAAACATCATGTGCGAGGGAGCACAGTTGTACAATGAACTACCAAATGAGGTGAAAAGTGCAACTCTTTAGGTAAGTTTAAAACTAAATTAAAACAATTCATTAGTGATACATGTTTTCGATTAGCTAGAGTAAATTAATTTTAAGGCATTGTATAGTTTTAAGCTCAATATAAATGAACTTTTGTTCGTTATGAGACTTATGAGTAATAAAAATCTATAAACCTAAGGTAGCTTTTTAATTCTTTAGGATGTAAAGAACCATATATTATGTATATGCTTCATGTATTCTAATCCAAGATATAACATGATAGTATATGCTCGAAATCAGAATAAGCTATAGCTTTTATTCTCTTCTCTCAGCTATTGATATACTTAATTCAAAGTACTCTTACGTTAAATCGTTACAGCGACAAGGTACTCATATGTATACATAACTACTTCTGAATCGTAATGAACATGTCACCTCAAATCATGTTACTAAAAACTTAAAAGCACATATACTTTGCCTTGTCTGCAATTCCTTGATAAAATCCCAAAAACAGCATTTTTAGTAAATTTTCGACTTATCAACAGCTCCACTTTTATAAATGTCATAGTACCTACAGAATACCTATTTTACTTTTATGCGTATCAAACCCATCTCCATTCTACAAAATTGAGTTTATAAATAATATATATAACGTTACGGCGATACAGGTGTT
>CAWYPN010000411.1:0-15093 GCA_963966035.1 Acleris laterana
ATACCTATAAATAATAATCTAGTAGATACCTAAATGCTACTGTAATTAGGTACCTCAAGTTACCTAAGGAAGAGCGGTGTCTCCCAACACAGGCATTTAGTTTGCTTACAGGGAGACTCCATCCCTTAGATCATACTTTATGTGTTTTTGTTGAATAAATAATTTTTGAATTATTATTTTTTTGATTTTTTGAATAATAGGTTTTCTGTTTAATACCTCGCTCAAAATATTGAGTGTTATTATTAGAATTAAGTAATAAAAACACATCCCAGAACAATTAACCCGAAAAACATGACGGACCTTTAGAATTTGTGATTCACGGAGTTTAATTGAGCCACCTTAGAACCTTGTCATATTGACGTTAACTAAATAAAATTTACAAAAAAGCACTATTATACTGGCACTAAAGTGATCAAGGATGTCATCGCTCTATCCCTCATCCGGCTCCCACCCCTTCCAAACTTTAAACACGAAGCCAGTTCACAATGCACATAGACAAGACCATTCCTCTCCAAAATCAATTATAGAGCCGCCTATGTGGATTCACCATAAGGTCCAAGTATACATAATACTCGATGACTATACTCCATAAGCTGACCTGTTTGGCCAGAAGCAGCGCGCAGACCGAGCCCAGGATGGAGCGCGAGCGCGCGGCACCCGGCGGGGACGGCGCGCCTGACGTCAGCGACTCCGCCAGCAGCGCGCGCGCACGTGCCTCGTCCATGTCAACAGACCCTGCCACACGCACACACGAGTTACACTATCCACGGTAGATTTTGCCGCTATGTCACTGCGCAAATAAAGTGTTAAGTATAAGCGTACAGAGTTAGACGAAAATTTTCAAGTGGGAAACCAATATATTAATCAGCAGTTTTTAAATACATACGGATTTTTTCCCACACTTTTTTGATAAGCTATATGAAATGAAGCTCAAAATTTAATTAAAAGTCTATTAAGATCGCTCCATTGTCAGGAGCTTAACAGCGCGTATGTCATGGTTCCTTGACTGTACGTTGTGCCTGCGGTGATGAGAGAAGAGTACCCACCTGGAGACGTCATACCGGCTATGTACCGACACGTGATTTCGGTCTGCTGAGCGGTACAGCGGAGGTCTCGGGGAGGGTTTGCAGAGTTGAGCTGAAACCGGCACGTTCATTAACCGGTATTAGGTACAGTCAACAGCATAAATGTGATAATTTCTGTACCTTGTCGCTTTCAATCGTTTCACAACTTTGAATAACATTTTCAAACACGACTTTAAAGTGACAAGATACGAAAATAAATGATCACTTATTTATGCTGTTGACTGTATGTTTAAAGTTGTTAGACTAACAGAACGAGAGCAGGGAAAGCCTAACGTAACTTAAAACTTTTACTAATGAAATAAAGCTCGAGGCCCCTTAGTAATTCAAACTATTTAAAAAGTGACAATGCTACTTACGGGCGTGTGTATTGAGGAACAGCTAGACGCGGACATGCTTACAGTTACTCTGCTTTCAGAGTGTCCGCTGCCCCAGAATGTTAACAGGGTCCTTCCTTCTCCTACATCGCACTCCTGAAGGAAACAATCCAGTGCAGTTTTAAAACGAGTGCCTAAACAAGGTACATTTGCGACCATTGACCAATTGGATATTGCCAGAAGCAAAAAATATTACCCTAATAATATTAGTGTAGCTGCAAGTTCTGTGAAAGTTGAAATTTATGCCCTGGAGCGCCTGCTGTATCCTCGGCTGGTACACTGCAGGAGCCAGTACAGCTTGTCTCAAGCTTTGCACTGCATGGCTCGAGAATATCCTCACGTCATTGGCGTCTACTAGACAGTCCAATGTTACAAACCTTCGCATTTTTCATTTTGGACTATTACACAATTTTTTTCATTATTTTATGAAATTTTCATAACGGATGGGCTGCTGGCCCAAAGGGGGCAAGACAAATATTAGTTTAACATTGTCATTTTGACTTAAAATTCAAATTTTTAGATAAAACATTATAGGAAACTCTTTGGTGCTCCTTGATTACTGCAATTAGGTATATACCGCCTCCGCAACCCTAACCATTCCCGAGATTTTATACTGTTTGAGTAAAAGGTCTTTGGTTCAGAATATTTGAGCGAGGTCCCCTCTGATAAATTCTACCAGCAATAGAGGCGTTTTTTATGCAAACCTTAAAAGTTCTATTTACACGACACTCTTTTGTTGAACGCAACATAAGACAGATAAAACATTATCAATTGTCTCTGCTTGCTTGGTTAGGTTACTTACTTATCTGTGCTCAGCCTCTGTCAAAGTGACGTGCTTCCTTCAACGAGTGTTTTTCTGATTTCTCTCCCCACGTGAAGCATATAATCGTTGTGAAATAAACTGAAATTTATAGTAAATCGCTGAACAAGCACAGAAATCATGGCAGTCCGCGTACAATTCGAAAACAATAATGAAGTGGGAGTGTTCAGTAAGTTGACAAATTCGTACTGCCTGGTCGCGATTGGCGGTTCGGAGAATTTCTACAGCGTGTTTGAGGCTGAACTGGCGGAGACGGTGCCAGTGGTACACGCGAGTATCGCGGGGTGTCGCATCATCGGAAGAATGACGGTTGCTAACAAAAACGGGCTGCTGGTGCCGGCGGCGACCACGGACACAGAATTACAGCACATCCGCAACAGTCTGCCGGATGCCGTCAAAGTTCAGCGCGTGGAGGAGCGGCTCAGCGCCCTCGGCAACGTCATCGCCTGCAACGACTACGTAGCGCTCGTGCACCCCGACCTCGACCGCGACACAGAGGAGATCCTCGCCGACACACTCAATGTCGAAGTGTTCAGACAGTCAGTCGCCGGGAACGTACTAGTCGGCTCGTACACCGCGCTAAGTAATCGCGGCGGATTGTTGCACCCTAAAACACCCATACAAGATCAGGATGAACTCTCATCTCTTTTACAAGTACCGTTAGTCGCTGGCACAGTCAACCGAGGCAGTGAGGTAGTTGCTGCCGGGATGGTAGTGAACGACTGGTGCGCATTCTGTGGCATGGACACCACATCAACAGAAATCTCAGTGATTGAAAGTGTTTTCAAACTGAACGACGCCAAGCCGACAGCTATCACATCCACAATGCGTGCCTCACTCATTGACAGCATGTCCTAATGCAACAAGAGTTCTTCCATTGCAGATTATGTGATATGTTTATTATAAGTCAGCAAATAAAACTAATGACCAGATTGTGCGATTTCTAGCAAGGGAAATCTTTGCAGCCTTACCTATGTTGGATACATATGTAATAAATTGTAATCTATGTTAAAAGTATGTTTCATTTACTCCTTGGGTTAATGTTTCCTGAAGTAATTTGTTACTAGCATCTTGCACAAACTTGTTTATAAACAGTATGACTCATTCTGTTTCAACTTTGTGCTGCACTTTTACCTTATGGTGAAATAACCATGTGGTTAAATAATAAATAAAATAAAAAAGCGATCATTGTAACAGGCAGGTAACCACTGAATCGTTGCGCTAGATAACAATAGATAAATACTATATCTTACTAGGAACGATGATTGAAAATGCACACCAATCTTATAACTTTGATTAGTTTCAGCTATGAATAATGTACACAATACCACAATACTATACTTGGGAGCAATAAAGTTCAGAGATAATTAAAATAACTTAACTACTCAATGCTGTAGGGACCTCTCACGGCTTATTAGATCACAAACAGTACAGTTAAGTTAATAATCAGTGATAGGATCATCAACAACATAAACAAAATTTCACAAAAAAACTGATAAACTAGAGCAAAATAAAACAAAGCAATTTAATGTCCTGCTGTTATGCCTACATTTTATTTTCATGAATAAATAAATAAATAAATCATTTTTTTAGTTTCTTTGATTAAAAGCATTGTGTATCCATTTTTTGCATTGGGCAGAATGACCAACCCCCTGCCTGATCCAGCCGGGCATCCCCAACTTATTTTCTCTGCCAGTTGTGGACAGATTTCAATATATAAATTTTTTTGAAAGTAAATAAAAATAACTATGTCATATCAGTTGGAAGACATCCACTGCTGAACATAGGCCATCCCAATTTCTTGTTGGGTGTTCTTACTTTATACTGAAATATTAACACTTGGCCAAAATTAAACACTTAACAAGTGGTCACCAAATAGCTTCATAACAGGGGTTATTATAAAGTTAGTGGGTGACCTTAACCCCTCGTATGCGGGAGGTCAAAAAAGTACCAAGTTCTAGTCTCTTCTGATTACGATACAGTCCATAAAATTAAGCTTAAAAAAAATACAAAAAGATATCCAAATTTTGAGCACGGATCCGTGCCTAAGCATACGAAGGGTTAATAACCCTTTCAAGAATAGAAAAATAAATACTTCCAACCTTTACATTTTTTTCAACACCTGGTACATTCCTTCAGTGGACGACTTTTGACTGAAATGATGGTGATGATGAATTAACACAAATACAACCTCTGGGGTTGATGCATAAAATATACCTTCATCTGTACCTATTCATAGGGATGAAATTTTCGCTACCTTCCATCTTTCAGTATGGGAGAGTCGAGGATCAAAGGATGTTAATAAAACGCAAGCTACTTACAATGACAAATGTAATTTATAAATGTTGATACACGCCCGCCTGCGACGGGAGCCCTATCTACAGTTGCCACACGCTTGCTCTGGAAGCCTCACGTCACCTTCGTTTACATCTAAAACTTAATGGAGACTTTAGAAAACCTATACAGCATGATCATCAAATATCTCTGGTAATACCATGCCAGATGCTTCGCATAAAGATTTATTTAAATATTGCTGAAGAGAAAAAGGTTTTAAAATTCGAATGAATTAGTAACATTCGGCTTAATATAGTTTAAGATCACTCAAAGTTAAAATTTTGCATATAATTGTCTTCATTTATTGCTTAGCTTATTTTAACCAAGGCACAACATTTTTAACATAATTATAAACTATTACTCGAATCGTAACTAAATAAACATGATTTAATATCAATTCCACTTCCCTGTGTGGCCACAGCAAAAAAACAAAAAGTGGAGTTACAATATAAGTCAGTAGAGGTTACTGAAACAAGTTTATATGTCTGCCACAAAGATTAAACTTGGAACTACAAATATGTGCGTTATATTTAGAGAGTAGGTACACAAATCTACTAGAGTATACAAATCACTTACTTATTTTTTTACATTTGATTTAGGTGAGTTACATTTCAATTAGGGTTGCCATCACTAAACTCCGGATTTGTCCGGGGTATTCCATGGCCGCTGGAGGCACTTTAAACTATATATAGTTCATCAGCTTCGTGACGCTGGAAGAGAAGAGTCAACGCTGTATAGGTATACGTTGCACTCTGTCCTTACCCCTACCCGCCCTCGGCCAGATAGCAGCCCTCATCTAAAGTTTGTCCTACAACCTATCCACTACGCAGTCCATTCCCTTCTAACTTATACAACGACTCATTTGCCCGCGCTAAGTTCTTTCACTACTTGACAGTTGCTCGCTAAAGAGTAGATACAGTAGTGTAATAAGAAGTTCGTTAACTTTGAACCTTATGGATAATGTTAATAAGACACGTTTTTTTACCAACCGCATTACATTTGATCTATAGTATCCAAGGACTGTCAAGTAGTTATCGGTTATCCCGCGGGATTATGCAGGATATGGGTTGAACGCAAATATCTTTTTATTTATGAGGTTAAGACTGCGCCGAGCGTGCGCCGGATGTACAGTGGCGCCCTCATTACTATTATTGTGTTTTCTAATAAACTACTATTTTCTTAAAATTGGGGCGGTAGGTTTTGTACTATAAAGGATGACACTACATATAGGGTACATCACATAGTTTAAAACAATTCACCTTCGAGCTACCAACTTAACTGGAAAAAGTGGCCACCTTTTCCCGGTAAGCTGAATACTCAAAGGGTAATTGTTATAAAAGTTTATTACGTATACCATAAATTGTGTGTTTACTTGCGCTACAAAAACGTATCGTCTGATTGCAAGGAAATTCGTTAGTTAATTAGAAAACACAATAATAGTAATGAGGGCGCCACTGGACGCTCGACGTTTGCTCGGTTCAGTCTTAAGGTTGATGACTTATGATTCTTATGATCATAACATCCAAACCTGCTCAGAAATTCAGAAATTTACTATATTATGTGAAAATGGTTTATCGCAATGCAGCATATCACATAGGGAATCTATTTCTAAGACTTAGCTAAAACTATCAGAGAATAGTTATCCAAAAATCTACGGGACTCAACAACTTAAAACTTTTAAATTAATGTCTGTCTAACCTTCAGTAAGTCTCAGGACAAGTTTGATTTAAACTTTGAAGTTTGATTTAAACGATTGAATAATACCCAAAGACGCTTTCATCTATTTTCGAAAAAGTAAAAATCTATAAGAGAATCTATATCTCTAAACAATAGGTACATACCCTTAAAAATTACAATTTCATGTAATAACTTGGCTATTAATATTTATTCTATTAATATATATAAACGTGACCAATTTTAGCCTTAAAACTTTAATAAGCTCCAAGAGAAAGGGCTATAACACTATGGACTTGTTGAATATATCTTTACAGCTGAACTAAGAATTATACCGGAACTGATATAATATTTAGAAATTTAGAAGCATGACTTGTATTTACATACATGGGAGTCGCCATTTTTATTTTCCAAACTTAACCTGACACACTGCGTTGTTGTATCTAAATAGGGTACAATTATTAGTTTGCTGCTTGTGCTAGGTTAAATAAAAAGCGTGTTTTCTCAAACATGCTCGGATGCCTTTCTTGTGAAAAATTAAGAAGCGAAGTTCCTCGTTTTCCACCTAGAAGTAAAATAAACGTGTGAAAACACTTTCCATCCATACCCAGAGTTTTTTTTTTAATTGCACTCTATCGCATATACAATTGAAAGGACCATGAAAAACATCCCGTACACCCAACTTGTGAGTGCAGTGTCGGGCGGCGGCGGCTCGTTGTGCGTGAAACTATCTTAACTAAATTAAAAAAAACACTCCGAATTTGTCAAAAGATTTTTAAAAATACGTACAAGTAGGTAATCATGTAGTTGTATCATTTCCTTGCATTGCTTGAGAAAAGCATTAAATATGCCTCAGTGGAAACAGGGATTGCCTGAGTCGGATTTTAGCAGGCCTCGCCAAGGCTCGGCCCGCCAGCCACCTCGTCAGGTAATTCCCTACTTTCCGGGTATAGGCAATAATGTACTATTACGCGATAAACAGAACGCAAAAATACTAGTAAAAGTGGTGATTATATCACAACAACATGGCACGAGTTTTCTATCCTAGTCTTACGTCTGTTGTCAATTTCACAAAGACGAAATTTTAAATAAATGATTCAGAACAAAATTGCAAGCACACGTCACGACATTGTTATTGTACAGCTTTATAAAAGTGACGTCGGACGCATTTCAATTCTTATAAAAGTAGGTAGGTATACATGTATGTACTTCTGAAAAATCGAAAATTAAGTACTTAAGTCAGTCGACAGTTACGTTTAAAAAGATGAATGAAGATATGTTTTGATAGTAAATGCATTCGAAAATACAATTGCGTTGAAAACTAGTGGAGACAATCGAGTGGAGAGCCATGTTAGGGAGGTAGTGTAATTCATTTACAATTTTTTTATCATGTAAGTAACAAGTAAAAAATTTAAACTTGATAAGTTTTCATAAGTTAAAATATATAAATGCGAAATAAACATAGGAACTATAGATACACACTCCAAATTTGAGAATAAACAATTTCAAATTTAAATCAAGAAATGCTTTCAGCTCTACAAGCAGTCATTTTACTCAGCCTACATTGGCAATTCTAAGCGAACATATAAATAACAAATATTACAATAAAACCATTTATCTTACAGTTGTACGACTAACAGTGATTAGTCTGTTACATTCTAAACCTCATTCAAGTTTACATAACCCGATCACACCGACAAGGGCCTGTTTTATAAAGCTACTAATTACAATTTACAGATCACAAGTTTCCATTTGACACAACCTCGACCAATGGCGAACAGCCATTTGAGCTGCGTTGACAGTTTAAACCTGTAAAATTGTTACTTGCAACTTTATAAAAGCCCTACGTGGCATGACTGACGCCATTTGGTTACACAGAAGTCGCATAGTAAAAGCTTTTAAATTATTACTATGCCACACGCACTTTATAAATAATCATAAGTTAAATTTATTCAGTTTTAATAATTTCAGTCTGCACTACCCACTGTGGCAACATTACAGTATTTCGAGTTGTCTAACTGGTTTGTGGCAGTAGAGACACCATTCTACACACATTTCAGAGTCGAGGCGGCGGCGCATTTAGATGTGTAAAAGTACCTGTGCGGCCTTCGTACTGAATGAACATTTATATCTTAATAAACGTATTTGAATTTTCTCAGACTGGTTGGCAAAACTTGTCCGTGACTTGTTTATTGCTAGACAATCTCCCTCTATCTTGCCTATAACGAAAAAGCGAGAAAATAAAAGTTGTACTCGCTCTACAGTTCATAATTAGAATAGACATGAAATGTTTCCTTACTACCATAAAGAGACGACTGGGCCCCTGTACATATATAATTGAATAAGTTTGTATAGAACAGTGCCAATGCTTTCGCTACTGTATAGTTACTGTCATGAACTCATGATTAAATAAAAATCCAATAACCAACCATAGATTATTATTGTATCAAAGTCTAAATGGACATTTTGCATCTTCAGACTTCTTACGACTTCTTTTTATCATACGCATCAGTGTAAACTTACCGTGTTACCGTGGCGATGCTACAGTATATGCTATAATCATTATTTCGACATGGAAATCAATCGAATGTCTCGAGGTAGACAATTACAAAAGTGAATCCAACTATTTTACACGTATAGTTTACACTAATTGATGCGTTTGTCATAATAAGATTAGTATTTTGAATGCTTTACGGTGATCACTGATCAAGCACAACTCACCTCCGACTCGTTCATCGCTGGGTAATCTCCCTCTGCCTACATTTTAAGAACGACAAGCGACAAAATAGTCCAACTGCATTCGACAGATGACGTTTGGGGCACACATTATTATGTTGAGAGGTTATCTGGCGCAGTCACTGTCACACAATCGCACGCTCACTTCACTTCACACTTTACACTTGGCACTGGTCACTGGTCACTGGTCACGGGTCACTGGGGTCAGAAGTGGTCGGCGAGGGCGCCGGGCGCGGGCGTGCGGGCCAGCGTCGCGAGCGGCGGCGGCGCGCGCTCGTAGAACAGCATGTAGGCCGCGCAGCGCAGCACCTCCTGCAGCGTCACCTCGTGCACCAGCGTGTCCGACGTGTACCACCATCTGCAACGATGCAAAAACAACTCACTTTGTGCTCGGAAAAGGACATCATCCGGGTTTCATACATTTTTGGTCCAAACATAAAAGTGCTGGCCAAAAAAAAAGAAGCTATATTCTGTTAGATCTTGTTCGCCTGAGCATTTGTTATTATGGCACCAAAGCTGTGTACCAATATCCAGTTTTATTCTAGTTAGAAAATTAAATATTTCGGTGCAAAAACTAATGAATTATTCTACCATACTTTACATTTGAACATATTTTAGTAAGATACGGTGGTTTGGTGCCATAGTAAGAAATGCTTAGGCGGGTAAATTGTATCAGAATAAACCTTTTTTTCTTGCCCGGCACTTTCACTTTTGGACCAAAATGGATGATGTCTTTTGTCGCAGAAAGTAATTTAATTTCATATAATTTATTTTTATTTTCTTTTATTATAGCAGTGTTTACAGGCGGCTTCACAATTAAAGTTATTGACTGTATGTACAGTAAAAACTTAAATTCTGGACCCACTTTAGGTCAATCAATCTGACATTTTAAAACAATAATATTGAGCTTCTTATATGTTACTTACTGCCTCACTCAAAGACGTCAATAAAATTTAATGCTTGTTTAGTGACGTGTTCTATTGCTATAACAAGAAAGTGACAGCAGCCACTTTAATCAAGCATTACATTTAATTGACGTCTCCGGGTGCGGCAGTTAATGATTTGGCACCTCTAATCATATTGACGACTTAAAGCCTATTTCTTTGAAACGGGTCACATATTATCGTTCGTGACCGTACAGTGGATCCTTGACATATTGACAGTGTCACGTTACGCCACAGACCACTTACCCTATAGACTCCGCATACAAAGGCGCCCCCGTAAGCCATGCTTATGCTCACAGAACACTAATTGGTTGCCATGGTTCTATTGGCGCGCACCACGACGCGCACACTTGATTAAAGACTGTACACGATAAAATCTGGCCATGCATGATCTGGTGTATTTTTTTAATGAATGCTAATTTTCAAGCAGCACTTTTTTGTAATACTCAGTGGTTATGAAACTACATAATAAAAATACAATCATAATAAAATGTAAGAGCGTCTGTATCTTAGACCCTTATATAATCCACAGTACCTTTATTTTTTTGTACACGATCTTCTGACAGTCTTACCAAATTCTCCGTTTTAAAACATTTTATTATTATTAATTATACAAGCCAAATTATACCTTATTAAATCATCTTACCACAATAGTTAAAACTTTCCTAATTATATTCAGATTAAGATAGTTCTGAGGTTTTTTAACTTTGGCGAATTTGACTTTTTGACAAATAAATGCCTCCCATACAAAAACAACTTTCAGTGCTTGGTGTAAAAAGTCTTCCTGACTACTACAAATAGAAATGAGTTTCAAAAAGTATTTTTTTCGTAAGACACGTAACATTCTATTGTGGGTAAAACTGCTTGTAACAATATAAATACAGTTGTGGCGTAGAAGCAGGAAGTGAGTGAATATTGTCAAAAAACGCTGTACAAGAGATGAAAGGTATGATAGAATATATTTGGCGAAAACTAACACATACCCATACATTATGATACGATTTTATTTCATTATATAGTATTATAATTATACAACATATTAAAAAAAAACTGCTTGAAAATATGCATTCATCGCAAAGATACACCAGATCATGCATGGCCAGATTTTATCGTGTACAGTCTTTATTCGTTGACTTTGAACTAGCCAATCACGGTGCACTTTCCGCCCCCCGCGCCCCGCCATTTTGGCTTAATGAGATACTAGACAAACTGTTCCGAAGCGGAGTCTATAGGGTAAGTGGTCTGTGCGTTACGCATACGCATAATATGTAATGAATGTAATATACCGTTAGTTTCCCACTTGAAAAAAATTCCAAACCTTATCAGTAAAGTGAGTCAATATAGGTGTGCATGTGTACCTCCTGGCCTCGAACCCGTTCCCGCGGCGGTAGGTGGCGAAGTGCCCGGAGCGCGGGCCGCCCACGTGCACCACGACGGCGGCGAGGCGGAAGGAGGCGCGCCCCCCGCCCCCCGGCCCCCCCGCGTCCGCGCTGCGTAGCCGCCCGCCGCTCATCATTGCAACTATGTCCGTCTGGAAATACACCATGTCCATGAGTGGTGGGACTTTGTAGGTCCCAAAAGGACGGATCGATTTCCAAATTGGTCAAGCGAGTTAAGTTAAAACGTAAAAAAAAACTTTAGCACAGGTCGGGGCTTTTAAATTTTAATTATTTTTTAAATAAACTAAAAAGAAGTGACTTTTATCCAAGCAAGGATAAAATATCTTCAAATTCAAATTCAAATATAAGACAATATTATTATATCTTAAGACTGCGCCGAGCGTACGCCGGATGTACAGTGGCGCCCTCATTACTATTATTGTGTTTTCTAATAAACTAAAGTATTTTCTTGAAATTGGTCGGTAGTTTTTTGTACACACAGCAACACATCTAGCTATACACTTCAGAAATCTGAAATATTGCGTGAAAGAGAGTCGCACTAGAATCGAATGTTGTTGACATAATACACATATATACATCTCTTTCTTTTTCTCTCTGCTCCGTCTTTAATGGTTAGTTAGGTGTGTTGTTGTGTGTACTACAAATGAAAACACAACTTATAGGGTATATCACATAGTTTAATAGCAATTCACCTTCGAGCTTTTTTCCGTTAAGCTGACTACTCAAAGGGTAATTGTTATTAAAGTTTGTTACGTATCCCATACATTTTGTTTTTACTTGCACTACAAAAACGTATCGTCTGATTGCAACGATTTTTTTTTAATTAATTAGAAAACACAATAACAGTAATGAGGGCGCCAACGGACGCTCGCCGTTTGCTGGGTGCAGTCTTAAGCGTCTCATTTAAAAAACTAGAAGCAGACATCTCTACCTCCCTAAAGACTCCTCGCTTTTTATATTACTATCACAATATTTTAATATTTCATAAAGTCTCCCCTATGATATGCCCCAAGGGCCCGAGTGCGATAAATAAACTCCGCTTAGCGGGGCTGTTTCCTGGTGACTCACGGGAGGCGCCGGCGCGACAGTGTAGGGCGCCATGGCCACGGTCTCGGGGAAGGCCACCAGCTCGCCGCGCTTGCTGAGCGCGCCGCCCGCCCACTCCACGCGCCCGATGTGCAGGCACAGGCACGACGGCAGCTGCGTACAACACACGCTATAGCAGCAGTTAGGAGCCAAAAACAGCTGCACTGTATATCTTTCAGTTCAGTTTATTCATTGCTTTCATAGGTAATTAGTAGGTACAATAGTAATTAGGTACAATTTTCGTTCTGCCATGAAACCCTGTTGGGCACTACAATATTATGTTGACACTTATAAAAACTATCTTATTGTTACTAAACTAAGTACATGTTACATATGGTACCAATATATTGAATTTATTCTATTGCACATTCAAAAAACTCTTGTAGGGAATAAAAACAATTATAAATTAAATATTTCGTTGGTAAAATTTTTTCTTCGCTTTTTATGTAACTTGGCATCTTATTGTAGACTTTGATGTAAGTAGGTACATCACGTGTGGACTCGAACTGTGCATTTTCAATGGGATTTGTTTTGATTTGGCCACGAATAAACATTTTCAGAAAGGCCATCCAAATTACGTTGAGCAACATTCTAGATGTAACATCAGACACAATTCACGCGCGTTAAGTATTCAAAGAAAGTAGATGTTCAAGCCATCTGCCCAGTTGTATCGAAAGAAAAACTACCATCTCATCAAAATCTAAATACGAAAAGTCGGCAGTGAATCAAATCGTGGCTGGGAAATCCCCCCTCTACCGTTATGAACATTCACTGACGAAAAAAGGGAGAAAACACTCCCCAATAAAACACAAAATCGTTCAATTATGGCCGAAACACGGCGAGACCTAACAAGTCTTCGGAAACTCTTCGCGAGCGAGTGATGGGTTCTAAGTGGAGTACCTTCCCGAAGTTGACGGTGCGGATGTGCTGCGTGTAGATGGGCTCGCCCTCGGGCCGGCACTTGCTGCAGCGGACCCCCTTCACCATCTCGGGCGCCGTGAAGGCTCGCAGCAGCCCTGCGCGTCAGTGAGGGTCACGGGTGGTACAAGTTTTAGGGACTAAGAGGCGTGAGTACTGTGGTTTTATGTCTAAGGGCTCTCCTCGAATGCACAGTGTTTTGCTTGGTTAATTAAGACTGCGCTGAGCGTCCAGGGGCCCGTTTCTCTAAGCGTATTAGTCTAATAATATTAGTGTTTTGTCTCATTTTTTAGTTGTATTTATGAGACAAAACACTAATATTATTAGACTAATAGGCTTTGAGAAACGGGCCCCTGGGGCGCCCTCATTACTATTATTGTGTTTTCTAATTAACTAAAGAATTTCCTTGGAATCAGACGATACGTTTTTGTAGTGCAAGTAAAAACACAATTTATGGGATACGTAATAACAGCTACCCTTTGAGTAGTCAGCTTAACGGGAAAAGGTGGCCACTTTTTCCGTTAAGTTGATAACTCGAAGGTGAATTGTTATTTAACTATGTGTTATTCTCTTTAAGTTGTGGGTTCACTTGTAGTACAAAAACCTACCGTCCAATTTCAAGAAAATACTTTAGTGAATTAGAAAACACAATAATAGTAATGAGGGCGCCACTGTACATCCGGCGTACACTCGACGCAGTCTTAATTAATAAATTGTTCAGAGGTTAGTTAGCCTAGTTGGTAGTGACTGCCTACGAAGCTAGCTGTCCCTGGTTTGGTTCACGATATGGGTAATTATTTGTGTGATGAGCGCGAGTGTTTGTTCCGAATCTTGTGTGTTTTCTGTGTATTTAAGTATGTATTTCTTTACATAAATATATTTAACGTTGTCTAGTATGGTAGTACCCATAATACGAGTACAAACCTAGAGCTTAGTTTGGGACTATTGACCCTAGTCTAGATTGTTTTCTAATATTGTTTTTTTTATAATTTTAGAAGATCATTAATTCAGATGGCAGGCTATCCTACCCTCAAAATTAGCCGTCATGTGTATTCTGTTGTATTGTTGTCAGGATGTACACTAACCTGTGAGGCTGTAGGTGCCGGTGGACCCGACGGCTGCGTTAGTCATCGACAGCGAGATGCTGTCGAATTTGTCGTAGCGGATCGGGCTCTGCGAATAACAACTCATTTTCAACTGCTTTTTTTTTACACCGTATTGAAGACGTAACACATAATATTATTGCCTATACTTCGTTCAAATAGGTATTTAACTAAATGTAAACAAAACAAACCACGTGGCTCTGTTTAACAGTCAATCAAAGCTGTTTGGTCGAGCTTTGACGTATCAGTGTTCTGCTCTTATTGGCTGACCGACTATGTCACGTGGTTTTTTTGTTTACATTAGTTAAAAACTTATCCAAAGGAAGAGCACAGTTATGTTATGATATGAGTTATGAGACAAAACAAGAAAGTGATTTATGGTCTCAGTGTTGGAAATGACTGCGAAAGCGTTTCATAAAAACCCAATTTTAAAAGAACAGTCTTAAAAAACTCTGTCACAAACTATAAACAGTTTAAAAATTAAAATCCATAAGTTGAGTTCTTTGCGTGACAGTACATCGACATGACAACATGGTGGCAGCGCTGCGACATGAGTTTAGTTATGGCTTTTGACGTAGAGACCTCGTCGTGTTGTTCTTATAGTTTTTTTTATCAAGTT
>CAWYPN010000412.1:0-39984 GCA_963966035.1 Acleris laterana
AACCCAGTGACTATACAACGGCGGGTGGGGGACTCCCATCCCCCGCCCGCAGCCACTAAGGGTTGAGGCGGGCGGCAAAACGCCGCCGCCTCACCCCCTGCCGTCTGCGCCGGAGCGGATGCGCGTGAGGGGAATCCTCGCGCTCACGCTCCGAGGCCTCCTTCTGCGAGATGACACATTCGCAGAAGGAGGCCACAGCCCTCCAGGACCTGTCGCTGCACAGCATTGCAGACACAACGCTGTGCAGGGAGAGGTCCCACTGCCCGATGGCCAGTGCCATGTCGGCGCGCTCCGAACTCCACCGGCTGCACACCGCGAGGGTGTGCTGAGCCGTGTCGTCCGGATCGCCGCACTCATGGCACTGCGGGCCGGGCTCCCTCCCGATTTTGTGCAGGTAATGACCGAAGCACCCATGTCCGGTCAATACCTGCACAAGCCGGTACGATGTCGCGCCGACTGCTCTCCCCAACCAGGTTTCAAACGACGGGAGGATCGCCCCTATGGTCCGAACACCATAGCGAGCGTCCTCCAGGTTGGTTTTCCACCTGTCCCGCAGTCGGCGCGCCATCATCCGGCGCGTCCCCTCAACCTCCTCAGGGTCCGGGCGCTCACCCCGCGCCCGGGCCCTGGACCTAATCATGTAGGTCTTTGCCTGCACCTCTGCGTCCAACTCCCAGGGCGGGGTGCAGGCGAGGAGGCAGGCCGCGGCGTGGGCCACTGTGACGTAGGCCCTCACAATCCGGAGGGCCACCACCCGCTGTGGTCTCTGTAACAGGGCCCGATTCTTGACGGACAACTTGTCCGCCCATATGGGGGCCCCGTACAGAGCCATGCTCCTCGTGACACCAGCATATAGCCGGCGGCACAAGGAGCCCGGCCCACCCACGTTCGGCAGAAGCCGCCCCAGTGCTGACGCGGCGCCCACAACTCGGGGAGCTAATTGAGTGAAATGCTCCCCGAAGTTCCACTGTCGGTCCAATACAAGCCCCAAATATTTAACGTGGGGCTTGATCAGGACCGACTCCCCCTCCAACGTGAGCGCCGCACCCGCTGGCAGCCTCCACCCCCGCCCCCCGAAGACTATCGCCTCAGTCTTCGGGAGGGCCACCTTAAGGCCGAGCCGACCAATCCGGTAAATGGCCAGCTCGGCCGCCGCTTCCGCCCGGCAAAGCACCTCCCTCATGTCACTCCCGCGCACGGCCACCATGGTGTCATCTGCATAGCAGATGGTGGCCGTCCGCGGGAGCAACTCCCCCCTGATGGCCCAATCGTACCCCAGGTTCCATAAGAGTGGACCGAGCACGGAACCTTGGGGTACACCACAGGCCATCGCCGTCGACCCCCGTCGACCGTCCGTCTGCTCATAGAGCACTACCCGTTCGGAAAGGTAGTGCTCCATGACACGCCGCAGGTAGGGAGGCACTCGGTGGTATATGAGTGCCTCCCTTATCACCCCATAGGGGAGGGTGCCAAACGCGTTAGCGATGTCCAACGACACCGCCACGACACCCTCCCCTCTGCTCGACGCGTACTCACAGAAGTCCCTGAGGGACTTCAGCGCGTCGAGCGTGGACCGCCCCTCCCTGAATCCGAACTGTCTGTTGGAGACGTTCGGGCCGGCGGTCTCTAGGTGCTGCTGGATTCTGGAGGCCAGGATTCTCTCGAACATCTTCCCGGCCTCATCCAGCAGCACTATGGGGCGATATGCAGACGGACTGTCTGGGGGTCGACCCTCCTTCCGGAGGAGGCAAAGCCTCCCCTCCTTCCATACCCTCGGGAACCGACCCTCCCTCAGGCAGTCATCCATCAGCTGCCTGAGTCGGTCCCCGAGGTGCTTTAGAGCGATGGGGAGCACACGGCCCGGTACTCCGTCGGGCCCCGGGGCTTTCTTGCAGCCCCGGAGCCTGTCCACCGCTCTCTCGAACTCGTCATCGCTTACCGGTGCGATGGCGAGTTCGAGTGGGTCCTCCGAGTCCCCCGGTGGCTCGGTCATCACCGGGGGAGTTATCGAAGGGGCTTCGGGGAAAAGCCCCTCGATGACCCTTCTTAGGAGGGGGGGCTCCAGGGAGTCCATTGGGGGGGCAGTGCGCATCTTGTTGCGCACCACCCTGTACGGCCGCCCCCACGGATCCCGGTCCAATGAGGCCAAGAACGACGCGTATGCGTCATCCTTGGCCCTGGAAATTGCCAGGACAAGGGCCCTCTTGGCTTCTACGAGGGCCCTGTGAAGCCCCTCCTCCTCCTCTTCTGTGTGCCGCCTACGCCGGCAGTGCTGCCAGGCGTGGCGGGCACCGTCACAGGTGGTCCGCAGGGCCGCAATTTCTGCGGACCACCAATACACCCTCTTCCGGGCGAACAACCTTTTCGCCCGGGGCATGGACGCTCCGCACACCGCCTGCAGCGATGTGCGGAACTGGCGCGCCCTCTCCTCTACTCCTACGGCGGCGGGTGGGGCAGCACACCATGCCTCCACCATCGCCGCCTCGTCCGCCTTGGCCCTGTCCAAAAGGGACAGGGACCACTTGGGGAACTCCTCCCCTCCCCCCCTACGCCCCCCCTGCGGGATGGGTGGCAGTTGGCCTGCTCCTGTGGAGACCCTCACTCTGATATATAGATGGTCAGAGAGGGTCTCCACATCTTCCAGGACGCGCCAATCTGTGAGGCGTGCGGCAATGGCAGGGGTCGCAAATGTGACGTCCACGATGGACCCCCCCTGCCGCCGCACGCATGTATTGGCGCTGCCCCGGTTGACTACTTCCAGGCCTGTTGCCGCAACCCAATCCCGCAACTCTGCCCCGCGCACGTCCGTTACGGGGGATCCCCAAGCCGCACTTTTTGCGTTGAGGTCCCCCAGGACGATAATTTGGCGCGGGGCCGCCCTTCTCGTAACCCCCCCCAACACAACGAGGAAAGCCTCGAAAGCGGCCAGCGGCCTATTGGGGGAGAAGTACACCGCAACGAGTACGGTGTCGTTCCCCCATCTGGCCGCCACAAACCCCGGGCCGCTTTCGAGTTTCGTCAGGGGGGGACTACTTCCCACCGCCGGCACTACCACGGCAACCCCCTCGTCCGTCGACCCCGCCCAATTGGGCAAAGAAGGGACGAGGTAGGGTTCCGCCAATACTGCAACGTCAATCGACCACTCCGCCATAGACTGCATGAGCAAGTCCTGTGCTCTGGCGGAGTGGTTGACGTTGGCCTGCAGGAGCTCCAAATGGTGTGCTGGCATTTAGAGCTCCATGCAGGTCTCTTCGGGGGCCCGGGCGGCGGCGGTCGCTGCGGGGGTATCTGCTTCCGGGGTGGGGCGGAGGCGCTGAGGCCTCGTGTCCCGCGGCCTGGTATGGGGGGGAAAACATTTCCTACCCCCCAGGAAGTGATTGGCCGGGAGTTTAGCCTGGTGGCATACTGCGCACCACGCCGCCTCCCAGCACTCCTTCATCTTGTGCCCCTCCTTACTGCACCGGAAGCAGAGATTGCTCCGGTCGCTTTTGGAGGGGCACAGGTCCCGCGAGTGGCCGACACCGTAACAGCGGAAGCACCGCATCGGTGTCGGCCCAACCGCCGTGACCCTGGCGGAGGCCCAGCCCACCAGGATCCGACCAGCCTTCTGTAGGGCCACAGCGGCCTGGACGGGGCACTGGATCAGCACCGATCCAGTGCCATCGTAGAGGGTCCGCACGGCCCCCACCCTGACCTGCTCCGGTGAGCAGGCCCCCGCTGCGGAGACGGCCAGCGCCACCGTCTCCTTAGTGGCGGACTCGTCAAGGCCGGCAATCTGGATGCCGGCCATTTTGACGGGGCGACTCACATCCGCCACGTCGCCCACTATCCCCTGCAGCTTCGCTGCAAGGGTGTCCGCCACTTTACTCCCGTCCTCCCCAGGGACCTCGATGACCCTGGACCCCGTCATCGAGGTCCTGACCCGTACGTGTTGCAGGCCCACCTCGCTAAGGCTAAGGCCATTAATGGCCCTAGCCATAGTAGCCTGCAGCGTAGTGGTGGCCCCCTTCTTGAGAGAGACCACCACTGCCGCCGTCTTGGGGACGGTCAGCTTTGCGGGTCTGGGCCCCTGCGCCGCCCTGCTCGCTTTCTTGGTCGGGGGAGGGGGGGAGGCCTTGGCCTTGCCCTTCCCCTTCTTTCTCACCACCTCCGACCACGACATCTGCGCGGGCGGAGGTGGCATATGGCCCGAGGGGCTGGGTTCTCCCTCCGAGGGCCGAATGGCTCTCGGGGCCTGGGTAGCCTTGGTGGGCTTGGCGGCTGCCTTCTTAGGGGCCTTGCTGGGGACGGAGGCTGGGGCCGTCGCGACTTTGGCCGCTTTAGCCTTCGGCCGTCCATCACCCAGTCTGGCCTTGGCCAGCGGCTCCAGGCCTACAACCGGGGCTGGTAGAGCCTTTACGACCCTTGGCTGGGAGGGGCCAGCCACAGGCTCGGCGGCCTTCCTTTCATGCGCCAGCGGGGGGCGGAGGGTGGGCTCCGCCGGGAGGCGCTTATTTACCTCCTCGATCCTGTCGCCGATCATTTTCCCGAGGCTGAGGAAGAGGTCCCTCTTCATTTCCTCAATAGCCTCGGTTAGTTCGGCGGTGCCGAACTGCAAAGACTCGGCGACAGGAGCGACAGGGGCCACCGGAATCTCCCGTGTGCTGAAGGCCGTGCGGAGGGCCTTCAGCTCGGCCGAATTGAGAGCGAGTTGCTCCCGCATCCTTTTATTATCCGCTTTCAGGATGCGGATCTCCTCGCTCTCAGTTCGGGCCTCCTCTACCTCATCCATGGAGCCCAGAATCGTCCTACAGGCCCGATTCATGCGGCCCCATATGGACCCCTTCAAATTACCCGAGGCCTTGGCAGCCTCGAGGATATCCCTTGCTGCCTGCCGGGTGGCGTCTATCGGGTCACCCCCGAGTTGACCCTCCAGATCACCACGACAGACCGTTAGAACGGGGGAGCGCGAGGCCGAGCGGGAGCGCGAGGCATCGATCTTCCTCCCCTTTCTTTCTCCCCTGGGACGGAGTTCAGGGAACTCCTTCCTGTATGTGGGCGCCGGGTCCACAACCTCTTCCACGTGGGGCTCGAATTCGGGCTCTAGCAAATATTGCTGGGCCTTTAGTCTGGCCCTGGCCAGCCCCGAATATGCCCCCTTGGGCTTGCCCCGAATGGCCGTGTTGACCTTCGGCCCCAGTGGAGGATGAGGATCATCCTCCTCATCCTCATGCACCCTTTTGCTAGCCAGAGGGGCAGCAAGGTCGACGTCAATGACGTCGTCCTCCGAGTCTAACCCGGACATCTCGCTCCCCCCCGGCGAAAACGCCCAGTCATTGTGCCTGACACATATAGGCACCCGCGTCCCTTCTTCTTCAGTGTGGCCCTGAGAAGAGCCGTTTTTGTTTTGGTCCTGAAAAGGACCTTTTTTATTATTTTTTTTAATTTCTTCCATTCTAAATCCCACGAGTAGGGCCGATATAAAAAGTACGCCCCCGGGTGACGCCCATTCCGGGGGTAAGGCTATGTACAGCAGAGGTCGCCTGGTATCTGCTGGTTTTAACGACTTAACTGTCGGGTTTTAAAGAGTTTTCCTTCTCGCGGGCCGGCCAATTAAGGCAAGCCCTCCGTTCTGGTGTCTCTCAACTACCCCATAACGTCGCCAGATGGGGATCGTTGAAGAGAGACACCAGGTACGGGGTGCTAGAGGAGTCGACGTGCCTCCTCTAGTTTTGGGCGGTAAGTGCTCGACGGCATTGTGAGTGCACGCCGAGCCCGCCCAGGAAGTGGGAAGGGATAGGTAGTGGGAAGGAAACTGAGGATTGGGAAGGTGGGAATGGGAGGAAGGTGCTGCTCTTAGTCTGGACCCTCACCCCGAGACTTTCCGGTATGGGTAGCCCTGTCCGGTATAGCGTCGGGGATCACTGAGCCACGCAAGCCCCCCCACCACGGCAAGGTGGCAGCACATTGGGGGGGAACCTAACCTAACCTAACCTAACCTAACCTAACCTAACCTAACCTAACCTAACCTAACCTAACCTAACCTAACCTAACCTAACCTAACCTAACCTAACCTAACCTAACCTAACCTAACCTAACCTAACCTAACCTAACCTAACCTTTTTTTTTTTTTTTTTTTTTTTTTTTTTTTTTTTTTTTTTTTTTTTTTTTTTTTTTTTTTTTTTTTTTTTTTTTTTTTTTTTTTTTTTTTTTTTTTTTTTTTTTTTTTTTTGACAGGGTGGAAAATCCTTTATGGATTCCCCTCACCATGGGAGTGGTGAGGGGATATGTGGGACTCACCCGCCACCCCCCCTCAGAATGAGAGGGAGCGGCGAAGCGCAACCCACTAAAAACCACCCTGGCGTACCCTCCTGCCGGCTCGGAGACAACGTGGAACCTGCCTAAGCCTTACCCACGCTGCCTCCCGGCTGCCCCAGCCACTGCCGGGGCTACCCGCGCCAAAGGAGAGAGGGGCCGAGCACGCCTGGTCCCTCTCCCAGACAACCCAGTGGCTAGCCTACGGCGGGCCGGGGACTCCCATCCCTGACCCGCAGCCACTAAGGGTTGAGGCGGGCGGCAAAACGCCGCCGCCTCACCCCCTGCCGTCTGCGCCGGAGCGGATGCGCGTGAGGGGAATCCTCGCGCACACGCTCCGCGGCCTCCTTCTGCGAGATGACACACTCGCAGAAGGAGACCACAGCCCTCCAGGACCTGTCGCTGCACAGCATTGCAGACACAACGCTGTGCAGGGAGAGGTCCCACTGCCCGATAGCCAGTGCCATGTCGGCGCGCTCCGAACTCCAACGGCTGCACACCGCGAGGGTGTGCTGAGCCGTGTCGTCCGGATCGCCGCACTCATGGCACTGCGGGCCGGGCTCCCTCCCAATTTTGTGCAGGTAATGACCGAAGCATCCGTGTCCGGTCAAAACCTGCACAAGCCGGTACGATGTAGCGCCGACTGCCCTCCCCAACCAGGTGTCCAGCGACGGGAGGATCGCCCCTATGGTCCGAACGCCATAGGGAGCGTCCCCCAGGTGCGCTTTCCACCTGTCCCGCAGTCGGCGCGCCATCATACGGCGCGTCCCCTCAACCTCCTCAGGGTCCGGGCGTTCACCCCTAGCCCGGGCCCTGGACCTAACAAAGTAGGTCTCAGCTTGCACCTCCGCATCCAACTCCCAGGGCGGGGTGCAAGCGAGGAGGCAGGCCGCGGCGTGGGCCACCGTCATGTAGGCCCTCACAATTCGGAGGGCCACCACCCGCTGTGGCCTCTGTAGCAGGGCCCGGTTCCGGGCGGACAACTTGTCCGCCCAGATGGGGGCCCCGTACAGAGCCATGCTCCTTGTGACGCCGGCATATAGCCGGCGGCACAAGGAGCCCGGCCCACCCACGTTCGGCAGAAGCCTACTCATCGCCGACGCGGCGCCCACAATTCGGGGAGCTAACTGTATAAAGTGCTCCCCGAAATTCCAATGTCGGTCCAGGATGAGCCCCAAATATTTAATATGGGGCCTGATCCGGACCGACTCCCCCCCCAGAGTGAGCGCCGCGCCCGCCGGCAGCCTCCACCCCCGCCCCCCGAAGACAATCGCCTCAGTCTTCGGGAGGGCCACCTTTAGGCCGAGCCGACCGATCCGGTAAATCGTCAGCTCGGCCGCCGCTTCCGCCCGGCACAGCACCTCCCTCATGTCGCTCCCGCGCACGGCCACCATGGTGTCATCTGCATAGCAGATGGTGGCCGTCCGTGGGAGCAACTCCCCCCTGATGGCCCAATCGTACCCCAGGTTCCATAAGAGCGGACCGAGCACGGAACCTTGGGGCACGCCACAGGCCATCTCCGTCGACCCCCGTCGACCATCCCTCTGCTCATAGAGCACTACCCTTTCGGTCAGGTAGTGCTCTATGACACGCCGCAGGTAGGGAGGCACTCGATGGTAGGTGAGTGCCTCCCTTATCACCCCAAAGGGGAGGGTGCCAAACGCGTTGGCGATGTCCAACGACACCGCCACTACACCCTCCCCTCTGCTCGACGCGTACTCGCAGAAGTCCCTGAGGGACTTCAACGCGTCGAGCGTAGACCGCCCTTCCCGAAACCCGAACTGTCTATTCGAGACGTTCGGGCCGGCGGTCTCCAAGTGCCGCTGGATCCTGGAGGCCAGGATTCTCTCGAACATTTTCCCAGCCTCATCCAGCAGCACTAAGGGGCGATAGGCAGAGGGACAATCCGGGGGTCGACCTTCCTTCCGGAGGAGGCAAAGCCTCCCCTCCTTCCACACCCTCGGGAACCGTCCATCCCTCAGGCAGTCGTCCATTAACTGCCTGAGACGGTCCCCGAGGTGTTTTAGGGCGATGGGGAGCACCTTACCCGGTACTCCGTCCGGCCCCGGGGCTTTTTTGCAGCCACGGAGCCTGTCCACCGCCCTCTCGAACTCGTCATCGCTTACCGGTGCGATAACGAGCTCGAGTGGGTCCTCCAAGTCCCCCGGTGGCTCGGTCATCACCGGGGGAGTTATCGAGGGGGCTTGGGGGAAAAGCCCCTCGATGACCCTCCTGAGGAGGGGGGGCTCCAGGGAGTCCATGGGGGGGGCGGTGCGCATCTTGTTGCGCACCACCCTGTACGGCCGCCCCCACGGGTCCCGGTCCAGTTCGGCCAAGAATGAGGCATATGCCTCCTCCTTGGCCTTGGCAATTGCCAGAACCAGGGCCCCCTTGGCTTCTCTGAGGGCCCCGTGGAGCCCCTCCTCCTCCTCATTGGTGTGCCGCCTGCGCCTACAATGCTGGTAGGCGCGGCGGGCACCGTTACAGGTGGTCCGCAGGGCCGCAATTCCTGCGGACCACCAGTAAACCTTCCTCCTCCGGGCGAAAAGTCTACGCGCCCGGGGCATCGACGCTCCGCACACCGCTTGCAGCGATGTGCGGAATCTGCGCGCCCTCTCCTCAACCCCGAGGGCGGCGGGTGGGGCAGCACACCATGCCTCCACCATCGCCGCCTCGTCCGCCCTGGCCCTGTCCAGAAGGGACAGGGACCACTTGGGGAAATCCCCCCCTCCCCCTCTACGCCCCCCCCCTGGGATGGGTGGCGGCTGGCCTGATCCTGTGGAGACCCTCATCCTGATATACAGGTGATCGGAGAGGGTCTCCACGTCCTCCAGGACGCGCCAATCTGTTAGGCGTGCGGCAATGGCAGGGGTCGCAAACGTGACGTCCACAATGGACCCCCCCTGCCGCCGCACGCATGTATTGGCGCTACCCCGGTTGGCTATCTCCAGGCCATTCGCCGCCACCCAATCCCGCAGCACACCCCCGCGCACATCCGTAATGGGGGACCCCCATGCCGCACTTTTGGCGTTCAGGTCCCCCAGGATGATTGTTTGGCGCGGGGCCGCCCTCCTCGCTACCCCCCCCAAAACCACGAGGAAGGCCTCGAAAGCGGCCAGCAGCCTGTTGGGGGAGAAGTACACCGCAACCAGTACGGTGTCGCTCCCCCATGTGGCTGCCACAAACCCCGGGCCGCTTTCTACCATCGTGAGGGGGGGACTGTCGCCAACCGCCGGCACCACCATGGCCACCCACCCGTCCGTCGACCCTGCCCAATTGGGCATGGGAGGGACGAAGTATGGCTCCGCCAACACCGCAACGTCAATCTGCCACTCCGCCATTACCTGCATGAGCAAGTCTTGTGCTCTGGCGGAGTGGTTGACGTTGGCCTGCAGGAGCTCTAAATGGTGTGCTGGCATTTAGAGCTCCATGCAGGTCTCCTCGGGGGCCTCGCCGGCGGCGGTCGCTGCAGGGGCATCACTTCTCGGGACAGGGCGGGTGCGCTGCGGCCTCGTGTCCCGAGACCTTGTATGAGGGGGGAAACAATTTCTGCCCCCCATGAAGTGGTTGGCTGGGAGTTTGGCTTGATGGCAAACTGCACACCACGCTGCCTCCCAGCACTCCTTCATCTTGTGCCCCTCCTTGCTGCACCGGAAGCACAGATTGCTCCGGTCTCTTTGGGAGGGGCACAGGTCCCTCGAGTGGCCGACACCGTAGCACCTATAGCAGCGCATCGGTGTCGGCCCCACTGCCGTGACCCTGGCGGAGGCCCACCCCACCAGGATCCGTCCCGCATTCCTTATCGCCACCGCGGCCTGTACGGGGCACTGGACAAGCACCGATCCAGTGCCATCGTACAGGGTGCGCACGGCCCCCACCTTCACCCGTTCCGGCGAGCAGGCCCCTGCCGCAGCGACGGCGCACGCCACCGACTCCATCGTGGCGGACTCGTCAAGGCCGGCAATCTGGATGCCGGCCATTTTGACGGGGCGACTCACCTCCGCCACGTCGCCCACTATCCCCTGCAGCTTTGCTGCAAGGGTGTCCGCCATCTTGTGTCCTCCGTCCTCACCCGGGACCTCAATGACACGGGACCCCGTCATCGAGGTCCGGACCCGCACGTGCTGCAGGCCTACTTCGCTGAGGCTAAGGCCATTAATGGCCCTAGCCATAGTAGCCTGCAGCGTTGTGGTGGCCCCCTTCTTGAGAGAGACCACCACTGCCGCCGTCTTAGGGACGGTCAGCTTTGCGGGTCTGGGCCCCTGCGCCGCCCTGCTCGCCTTCTTGGTCGGGGGAGGGGGGGAGGCCTTGGGCTTGCCCTTCCCCTTCTTCCTCACCACCTCCGACCACGACATCTGCGCGGGCGGAGGTGGCATACGGCCCGAGGGGCCGGGTTCTCTCTCCAAGGGCCGAATGGCTCTCGGGGCCGGGGCAGCCTTAGCAGGCTTGGCGGCCGCCTTCCTAGGGGCCGGAACGGGGGCGGGGGCTGGCGCCCTCGCAACCTTGGCCGCCTTGGCCTTCGGCCGTCCATCTCCTAACCTGGCCCTCGCAACCGGCTCCAGATCTACAGCCGGGGCCGGGGAGGGCCTAACGACCTGTGGCTGGGAGGGGCCAGCCACAGGCTTGGCGGCCCTCTTTTCGTGCGCCAGGGGGGGGCGGAGGACGGGTTCCGCCGGGAGGCGCCTGCTGACCTCCTCAATCCGGTCACTCACCATTCGACCGAGGCTAAGGAAGAGGTCACGTTTCATGACCTCTATCGCCTCGGTCAATTCGGCGGTGCCGAACTGAAGGGCAGCAGCAACAGGGGCGGGCGCGGCCGGGACCTCCCTCTCACTGAAGGCCGTTCGAAGGGCCTTCAGCTCGGCCGAGTTTAGGGCGAGTTGCTCCCGCATCCTCTTGTTATCCGCCTTAAGGATGCGGATCTCCTCGCCCTCGGACTTGGCCGCCTCGACCTCGTCCATATGCCCCAGAATACGTCGGCAGGCCCGGTTCATCCGTCCCCAGACCTCCCCCTTGAGGTTTCCGGAGACCTTGGCCGCCTCTAAAATCTCCCTCGCTGCCTCCCTGGTGGCGTCTATCGGGTCAACCTCAAGTTGAACCTCCAGACCACCACGACAGGTAGACAGCACTGGGGAGCGCGAAGCTGAGCGAGAGCGCTCGACGTCAGGCGGCTTCCCCTTTTTCCCCCCTTTGGAGCGGAGTTCGGGGTACTCCCTCCTGTAGCTGAACTCAGGGTTAGCTACCTCCTCCGGCTGGGGCTCAAAGTGCGGCTCCAGCAGGAACTGCCTCGCCCTGATTCTGGCCGCAGCCAGCCCCGAGTAAGCCCCCTTGGGCTTCCCCCTTACTGCCGAGTTTATTTTCGGCCCTAGCGGAGGACGAGGATCATCTTCCTCGTCCTCGTGGACCCTCTTACTAGCCAGCGGGGCTTCGAGGTCGACGTCGATGATGTCGTCCTCCGAGTCAATGCCCGACATCTCGTCCCCCCCCGGCGAAAACGCCCAGTCATTGTGCCTGACACATGTTTTAGGCACCCGCGTCCCTTCCTCTTCAGTGTGGCCCTGAGAAGGGCCGTTTTCGGTTTGGTCCTGAAAAGGACCTTTTTTATTGTTCTTTTTTTTCAAATCCATTCTAAATCCCACGAGTGGGGCCGATATAAAAGGTACGCCCCCGGGTGACGCCCATTCCGGGGGTAAGGCTATATACAGCAGAGGTCGCCTGGTATCTGCTGGTTTTAACGACTTCGCTGTCGGGTTTTAAAGAGTTTTCCTTCTCGCGGGCCGGCCAACTAAGGCAAGCCCTCCGTTCTGGTGTCTCTCAACTACCCCATAACGCCGCCAGATGGGGATCGTTGAAGAGAGACACCAGGTACGGGGAGCTAGAGGAGTCGACGTGCCTCCTCTAGTTTTGGGCGGTTAGTGCTCGACGGCATTGTTAGTGCACGCCGAGCCCGCCCGGGAAGTGGGAAGGGATAGGAAGTGGGAAGGAAACTAAGGATTGGGAAGGTGGGAATGGGAAGGAAGGTGCTGCTCTTAGTCTGGACCCTCACCCCGAGACTTTCCGGTATGGGTAGCCCTGTCCGGTATAGCGTCGGGGATCACTGAGCCACGCAAGCCCCCCCACCACGGCAAGGTGGCAGCACATTGGGGGGGAACCTAACCTAACCTAACCTAACCTAACCTAACCTAACCTAACCTAACCTAACCTAACCTAACCTAACCTAACCTAACCTAACCTAACCTAACCTAACCTAACCTAACCTAACCTAACCTAACCTAACCTAACCTAACCTAACCTAACCTAACCTAACCTAACCTAACCTAACCTAACCTAACCTAACCTAACCTAACCTAACCTAACCTAACCTAACCTAACCTAACCTAACCTAACCTAACCTAACCTAACCTAACCTAACCGGAGGTTTTAATTTATTTCGACAGTATCTTTATTAAAACTGGGGAGACAAATCGATTGCGCGATTTAATCGACAGGTAACGCCATCTGTTGACATTTTCTGTAATTCAGTCGTACTTAAGTGATCAAGGATTTGTGAATTAATGTAATTTACCTACTTGATGACAGATGGCGCCACCTGTATTAGTTTTGGTATGAGGAAACTGACGCCATCTGTTGACATAATTCTGTAATTGAATCGTACTTAAGTGATCAGGGATTTGTGAATTAATGTAATTTAGCTACTTGATGACAGATGGCGCCACCTGGACTTAGTTTTGGTATGAGAGATTAAAGTTTTCGTGCCATCTGTTGACATAGTCTGTAATTGAATCGTAATTAAGTGATCAGGGATTTGTGAGTTAATGTAATTTAGCTATTTGATGACAGATGGCGCCACCTGGACTTAGTTTTGGTATGATTATTATTATTATTTTATTATAATTATTTATTGATTTATTTATGTAATAGCTAAAGCCCAATCGCATTCTGGCGCTACTCATGGCCGCTTTATCAATCAAACCTACATGATTGTTAAGGAAAATAATTTCGCTACTTGACGACAGATGGCGCCAGCTGTACTCATGTTGGACATGAGAATCGAGTATTATTTTACGGGGATGAGGGTAACCATCGCCATGGAAAAAAAAAAAAAAAAAAAAAAAAAAAAAAAAAAAAAGGAGGAATCGCATTCTAGCGCTACTCATGTCCAAATTTTCATATAAATCAAACTAAAATAATCGTTCACTAATTTAATTACACTTTTTGGCGACAGATGCCATTGAAATTTGTTATGTTATTTACCTACTTAATTTCGGAGGTTTTAATTTCTTTCAACATCAACTTTACTAAAAACTGGGGGAGGCAAAACGATTGCGACAGGTAGCGCCATCTGTTGACATACTCTGTAATTGAATCGTAGTTAAGTGATCAGGGATTTGTGAATTAATGTAACTTAGCTACTTGATGACAGATGGCGCCACCTGGACTTAGTTTTGGTATGTGATTTAAGTATTATTTACGGGAACGAGGTTGATCCGCGCCTTTGAAACATCGAATTTTAGCCCAATCGCATTCTGGCACATTTCATGGCCTCTTTATAAATCAAACCGACATAATTGTTAAGGAATATAATTTAGCTACTTTACGACAGATGGCGCCAGCTGTACTCATGTTGGACATGAGAATCAAGTATTGTTTTACGGGAAAGAGGGTGACCATCGCCATGGAAAATTCAAATTAAAGTTGAATCGCATTCTAGCGCAACACGTCTAAATTTTCATATTAATCAAACTAAAATAATCGTTACCTAATTATATTACACTACTTGGCGACAGATGCCATTGAAATGTATGTTATTTACCTACTTAACGACTGGTGGCACAAGCACAGATACCTACACAGCGTACCGTAGCGAAAAAAAAAAAAAAAAAAAAAAAAAAAACCCTTGCAAACAAAACCGGCTCTCGATTTATTTAAGTAACGTAAGTAAGTCAAAACATGCTGTAACTAATAGACATTGTATGCTGCAGTATAATATAATTTTATAATATAATCAAAAAGTTGGGATAAAAATTAAATTCTACAAAAAACGGTCGAGATACCTATTTCAAATGATCAGGTAAATTATAGTTTGGAAAATATTTGATATTTATTTTCGTTAACGCATTTATTTATTTTTAATACAAATGTTGACCACTCACGACATCGACTTAGATCTACTCGCTGCGCAGTTTTATTCAAGGCTCTAGCCCAACGAGAAATATCCTAACTCTCACAGTGCTGCTGCACACCGGGGAGAGCACACCGGCCGGAGCCTGACGGTTCGTAAATCACGTTTCATCCGACCCATTCTTTTATTTACGCAACGACAACGCATTTAACGCGCCGGCGTCGGTGTGGCCGATCGCAAACGGTCCTGATATTTATCAATGTGTGAAATGATATTAATTAACTAATGATTCAACGTCACCTTCGACCACCCTCGACGGACGCCTTCGACCAGCCTCGACGGACGTCTTCGACCAGCCTCGGCTGGAGCCCGTGCGCCGCCAGCGCCAGCACCGCTTGTTCCGAGTTATCATAACACCACGATATTTCCCGCGACTTAATTTAAAAAAGAAATAACTTGCTTTTCGAGCACGTTTATAGTAAATTAATTATATATTATTCTTGGTTACTTAATTTTGTATTTTTAATATAAGGTTATACTTTTTATTTCATTTTAATCTACTTATTCTACTTTATAACACTATTGCCAACTTACAAATGTCTTTTACGCCAGCCATCGATATCAATATCAGATGCTTGTATTATTATTGAATTTACTCAAACATGTACGTTACCTGCGACAAAAAAAAAAAAGGTTGTCATTTACACAATAATTCTCCAAAGCCACTTGGTGGTATCTCAAAAAAACTACTTTTGATTCTGTCGTACAAATATAAGATTTCATTATGCAACAAAAGTTTCTTAAGCAACGAGACGCTATGTAATGTTGCCGGCATGGACCCACAGCTATTATCCCCTTAATGGAAAGTTAGAATACTATCGCCTTTACGCTGTTCCTGTGGCTGGCTCTCAAGTAAGGTTCAACTCGCGCTCGCCGCGACTCGGCCGCGCCCCGCCCCGCCGAGGCCGCGGCACATCACTCGCACACGCCAGTTAGTCTCTGTACGTACTCACTATCTGCAGCGGCCGCGAGCGGTTGTTTCGTCCCAAATTCGAATTGCATAAAATGATAAAGTTTTCTGCAAAAACAAAATACTTTCTAGCAAAATGTGGTGTTTCGTTGATGTTGGTCCTGGCCGCTCTGACCCTCGTCAGGCGCTGGCCCGGCGGGCGGCGCACCGCGTGGGCCTACTTCGCTGAGCCGTGGGCGGAGGAGTACGAGCGCCAGGTCCTGGAGGACGAGGCGCGCGTGGTGCCGGGGCTGGGCGCGGGCGGCGCGGCCGCGCTGCTCGCCGGGCACGAGCGGCACACTTCCGACGAGTCCTTCCAGAAGTTAGGCGCGAGCTGGTACCTGAGCGACCGCATCTCCTACACCCGCACTCTTGAAGGTACATCAGTGAGAGGATACAGCTGTTGTGTCATAGTAGCAATCAATTCAACATCAAAGTTACCTTAATATTCATAATAATTAAAAATATGCCTTAATTTAAAAACAATGGGAACTGCTATTGTTTTTATTAAGTTTAAAATTTGTGTATTATTAATCCGTCCATGCTTACCAATTAAGATTACTTGCCTACATCGTTTCTTTTCGAAGCTTTTTGTGTTCTGATGTAGCAAGGAGTTAAATGATTATAGTAGCATGTTAAAGATACATGTATCCCGACTAAACGAGTCCTGTATTTCACTGGAACTTTTTTTAAATAACTTCCTACGGTTCAAAATATTTAGTTGTTTAAAATTAGGATGGATGGATCCGCAGCGTCGGCAAATTAATAGGATCCCGGTAGGCTTCCTCCAGGTAATTCCTTCTTATAAATTCATGTATTTTCTTAAGTATATTATGAATAAAGAATTTTGTATTTTTGTAAATACCCACTGCAACTACTTATACTTCAATACTTACTATGAATTTGTAGAGCATAAGTTTAACTGTTACAAAACATGGATTTCAAATACATGAAATTAAACGTTGTTTTTACCCTTACGCGGACTTGCGCGGACCAGAGTTAGCCCTTAACCCAGAGTTAAGCGTCTACTTTTGTATGTGGTTTGCCGCCTAACCTCGGGTTAAGACGCTAACTCTGGTCCACGCAAGTGGGCCTTAGACCTTTAACGTCATTTTTAACCGACTTCAAAAAAGGAGGAGGTTATACGTTCCACTGTATGTATTTTTTTTTTTTTTTTTTATGTATGTTCACCGATTACTCCGTCAATTGTCGACCGATTTTAAAAATTCTTTTTTGGTTTGATAGAGTATGCTTCCGAGGTGGTCCCATTGTCACCAAATCTGAATCTGATGAGGGGATCAGTGAGGAATTGAGGGAACTCCTCAAATATTGTAGGCACACATATAGCGATTTTAGTATTTTTAGTAACAAGCCTAGCATTTGCATTCAGAAAGTATCATTTGGTGAAGTGGAACTCATGATGAAGACCACAGATGGCCACCGGAACTCCTCAACGGTACCTCTTTCAAGGGTGGCGATCAAATATCTCGGTTAAGATAGTTGAGCGATTATAACGAAGAACATTTAATTGTTTAAATATGACTATGATTTTCCCGCGGTCTTGCTTGCGGCGTGCTTGAAATGTCTCAAAGTTTCATATCAACTAAGAAGTGGGACTACATAACAGTTTATTATGATCAATGAAAAGTATACAATAAAATGAATGTTTTAAAAAACAATATATTTTATTTTTATTTTTTATTTATGTTATTAAGGGTTAAATATTGTAGGTAAGATGGAGTCTCGTAATTGCAACTATCTAGCTATCGCAACTGACTTAAATAACTCCCACTAGGATCACTGTTTAAAGTCAGTATTTTTTGATATTTTAATAATAATAATAATAATAATATAAGGGGACAATCTCACACCAATTGACCTAGTCCCAAACTAAGCTCTAGGCTTGTACTATGGGTACTAGACAACGATATAAATACTTATATAGAGAAATATATACTTAAATACATAGAAAACATCCATGACTCAGGAACAAATATTCGAGCTGATCACACAAATATCTGCCCTAATATCTTTTAGGTATTAAGAGTCTTAAGAGATTTGTGAAGCGCCGCTAAAATCGCGTGGCTGAATAAAAAAAATCATGCAAATTTAGCTCCGGGCGATAACGTTTCTCACCCCCTAAATCAAGACCGATTTCCACGATTTTTAAACATGTTGTAGTTATATAAAGAAAAAATCCTGTTTTGCCTCATGCGAGCTGCACCTTTTGTAGGTCTACCCATGGTTTACTTAATGGATTATAGCTCAAGTTATATGAAGTAGTTCAACTTACTACGTACCTACGATTATTTACACTGAAAATTGAAAAATAAACAAACTTTTAAAAAAAAAAATTAAACCGACTTCAAAAAAAACATTAAACTAAAACTCCCTAACTAAAACCACTAAAAAGCGAAAAATAAACTGAATTAACTAATTATTTAATTCAAAGGCCAAAACGGCGCAACTTTTTTTAATTATTTACATCAAACACTTTACTTACTAAACTTCCTACCTACCTATTCTTAATAATATTCAAAATTAACCTATATACTTACAACATTATTTTACTTACCAATCTAGTTATATGTATTTACAAATTATAATGATTTATTTACAAAATTACAATGTGACGCTTATTGTTTTAACATAATTACCTATTAATTAAAATAACATATTATTATAATGTGTACAGACCTACTGATCTGTTTGATTGAAGTTGGAGCATTAAATATTTACAGAATTCTTACACGTACCTACCTAAAATAAAATAAAACTATTGCTAGGTAAATACTTTAAACTCAACAATTACTTATATGTACAAATAACCTTATGAACTACGTTTTTATACCTATTTTTTGTCAAATATAGTTTTAAGTTAAAACAACACAATTTGAAGTCGGAGCCAAACAAAGAAGTAGGTATTGGACAAAACAAAATGTACTTACAACGTTTATTTATACTTAATAACCTAAGACTTAACAAGACTTAACAACTTGTGAATAGGAACGAAACATTTGTTTGGCACCGACTTCAAATGGTGTTGTTTTAACTTAAAACTCATTTGACAAAAAATTGGTATAAAAACGTAGTTCATAAGGTTATTTGTAGGTACATATAAGTAATTGTTGAGTTTAAAGTATTTACCTAGCAATAGTTTTATTTTATTTTAGGTAGGTACGTGTAAGAATTCAGTAAATATTTAATGCTCCAACTTCAATCAAACAGATCAGTAGGTACACATTATAATAATATGTTATTTTAATTAATAGGTAATTATGTTAAAACAATAAGCGTCACATTGTAATTTTGGAAATAAATCATTATAATTTGTAAATACATATAACTAGATTGGTAAGTAAAATAATGTTGTAAGTATATAGGTTAATTTTGAATATTATTAAGAATAGGTAGATAGGAAGTTTAGTAAGTAAAGTGTTTGATGTAAATAATTAAAAAAAGTTGCGCCGTTTTGGCCTTTGAATTAAATAATTAGTTAATTCAGTTTATTTTTCGCTTTTTAGTGGTTTTAGTTAGGGAGTTTTAGTTTAATGTTTTTTTTGAAGTCGGTTTAATTTTTTTTTTTTAAAGTTTGTTTATATAAATAACACTACAGAACCCTTCGCCGGCGGAAACAGCGCCATTATTGTGTCGGGCGCTTCATGTTCATAGAGGTGTTGAATTATGAAACGTGTGTCGGCTAACTCGCAGTTGTCTGCATTTTTAGAGGCGATAATTTTAGCCATTGTTTAAATTATATAGGGGTACCTAGTGAGTGATCGGGTGATTGAAAGTAAATTTAACTTATTATATTCGCGTAAACTCAAAAAGATCTTCTTACTTATTAGATAACTTGTCAGTGATTGAGAGCTCTTAAAATATGAGGACTCCCCGCGGGCTACAATTCTGCTGATGGCTACGGAGATCAACGCCACATGGTCATTTCTATGTCACGGCTAGTGGCTCCGTAACGCGGTTTCAAACAAACTGACATCATTTTGCCTACTAGTCCTAGGCGGGCGTAGTAAACACTAATGATATTTCTTTTTCAGTTAGTATAATAATAATGAATAAATGTTTTTTTTTCGGAACATCTTTTAAAAAGTTCCTGTTGTCAATTACACACATAATTAGGTGTGAAGTGACTTCGTCTGTGGCTACCTCCTCGGATACATTTTACAATCAACAGACTCATGAACTGTCAAGACCGTTGAGAAAACAAAATACCTACCTAACAAGAAAAGTACAACGGTATTTTTAAAAAAACCCTAGAGCAGGAAAAAAAATGTAACATACTTGTTTTTTTTACGTTAGAATGAAGTTGATGCCGTCGCGTGAGGGGCGAGTACTCCTGAATGACACCAACCTTTGCTCCAGGCAAAAGTTCAGTATACAAAACGCATTAAAAAATTGACAGATAATCGGCATCCAGCGTGCGCTGGCGTCGAGTACGACGCGGAGCTGCCCTCCGCCTCCGTGATCATCCCCTTCTTCAACGACCCGTACTCCGCCCTGCTGCGCACCGTGTGGAACATCCTCAACACGGCCCGGAGAGACCAGCCCTGGTACAAGAAGGCTAACTTCGTGGACCGGGAGACCGGCCGGATCATGACGTTAGGTTGGCTTTTTTTAAAACCCTGATAAGACAAACGAGCACACTAGCCACGGACGAGGGAGCTCTTAGACCAAAGGACTGCAACCTACTCTTACGTTAGCAGACATCGCACCTCTAACGGCCGTTCTGTGCTTGATACATTCCGCGTCGGCGTGTGGCCGGAGGCGTCCCGGGCACGTACTGCTTCTGGCTGACGAGAATAAACGACTCGTCACACTCCGTAAACAGAAATACGAGTAAATATATATAAAACAGTACCGTGACTGACTGACTGACAGACTGTGCACAGCCTAAATCGCTGGATCTAGGAACTTGACATTTGAAAGAAGTATTCTTTGGGTACCCTAGGGGTGCACCAACAAAGGATTTTCTGAAAATTGAACCCTTACGGCAATATATAGAAGTGGCGTAGCTTTTACTTTTAATATACTGTCTTCGTCGGCTATGTAACCTACCTACTTATTACACTATTACTCACTAGACATTACTATTGTATTTTCATTACTTTATCACCCGATATTTATGAATGAGCTTTAGACGCCCGCGACTTCGTACGCGTACAATTAGTTTCCCGCGACTCCCCCTATCTCGTGCCGCTGAGGTTCGATTTTCGGAAAATCTTTTCTTAATGCACCGCTACACCTCATGAGGAACCTACGCGCCAAATTCGGAAACTATAGACCCGGCGGTTTAAGCTGTGCGTTGATTTGTCAGTTTCTTATCTTTTTATATATTTAGACATTAATCCCGGCTAGGCTACCCGGGGCAGGAGCCGGACTCCGAGCACGTGTACCTGAAGGAGATCATCCTGGTGGACGACCACTCGACGCTGCCCGAGCTGCGCGGCAAGCTGGCCCACTACGTGCGCACGCGCCTGCCGCGCGGCCTCGTGCACCTGCTGCGCCTGCCCACGTGGTCAGTGCCGCTGCCGCTCACGTCTAAAAGGAATGGAAAATTTTAAGGAATCTCAAGGAAATGTGTCAAACTTTCGATCCCTTTTTCAAATTTTAACAATTAGTTAGTTTAAATACTGATCAAACAATAGGGCCTTAGTAAAGTAACCCTTACTAAGTGGCAGTTTTCTTTGCAGTGATCGGATTTCACGGTGTAACACGGCAGGGTATCAAGTAGAAATCTTAATTTAGAATTTTACCAAAATCCCGGGACCTGGTCCGAAAAGAAAACGCTATTAAGAGTACCTAAGTATTGTGAACAATGTCTGAGAACACAAAACGTCTTCGATAAAGCGCCAACTATCCGTGAATAACCTGTATTTCTATTATCTTCTAATGCAAACCAGTGTTTGACCGTCAAGGTGTGAGCACTGTGCCGGATATTCATTACTTAGCATAATATGACATGTAACTGGTTGCAGGGGGGGGCTGATCCGCGCGCGGCAGGCGGGCGCCAGCGCCGCGCGGGGCGAGGTGCTGATCGTGGTCGACGCGCACTGCGAGGGGCTCGCCGACTGGATCAGACCCTTCCTGCAGCGCATCAAGGACAAGAGGACCGCCGTAGTCAACCCCAACATTAATGAGATAATAGCACACACTTTCGAATACAAATCTTTCGAAAAACATACATTTGAGGTGATCATTCATCGGTGTACGTGATACTTCGTTAGTCAATCCATACCTGAGCCGAGGCGCCCACAATAGCGCAATTGATTCTCCAATAAAATAAAATTAACAATATCAATCGACATATGTCGCAAGTGCTGAGATTTATTTTTTGTGTGGAGTTGTGGGCGGGCCTGACCTACGCTAATGTTTCCCGTGTGGATCAATCATTAAACGACAGAAAAAGTCTGGACTGTTTGACAAGAATAAAGTCTATCGTTTCGGATACATACATTAATTGAACACAAAATTAATATTAATAAATTTCTTGACATTAATCCGTATTTTGTACTTTTAAATTTAGAAATCCGTAATTTTGTACCACAAAAGTGCTTTGCCTCTGTTCGTTGGGGAAACATCAAAATCATTTATCACCGTTTAATATTAGGAGTAAAGTAAATTCCCATTCGGTGCCTTTGTTAAATTACAGTGATCATGCGCGTCGTCACGTAAATTAACATCATAACAATGATTTTCATCAGAACCTGCGTGACGGGTGACTTATTGAAAGACTCCACATATCATCCACACACTAACAGACATCATGATGTTCCCATACAATATTGATTCTACATGTGCATTTAATTTTTTAGTTTTTATTTTTTTTATTTATTATATTATTAGGCACGGTACAGAAGTAAATATGTAACAATATTCCCGCAAAACTGTTTTTACAGTTTGTCTGCAGACAGGAGTCTCTATTTAGCTAAATAAGTAATAAATAAGGTAATAAATAATTCTATCCATATACGTAGTGCGTCGATACTCTCGATACATGTATCGATATTGCATTTGAATGCAGTAGATAGTGGCTGACGATGACGGTGTGGTGTTGTGCGCGCGCAGGTCGGCGGGTTCTTGTTCTCGGGGGACTACTGGGGGCTGGACCTGCCGGCGCGCGAGTGGCGGCGGCGCGGGCCCGAGATCGCGCCCACCTGGTCAGTATACGCCAATTATTAGAGACACATACATTCAGAAAGCCATTAACAGGTTGTCACCGACAGTAATACAGTAGCAATAATGATTTACATCGCATAAAGTCGACATTGGCGTACCTACTAAGGATTATTAATAGCAACCAAATATCATTACTCAAGAAAGAGCGGATGTAGCCCCGCGGATGAATTTGGCCAGTCTAAAGTCGGTGTGACGTGAAAACGGTAGCGTTGTTGCGGGTTGGTTTGCTGCTCATTTGGGAACGCTCCTGGACTACAACTCATTGCAGCTCGCAGTAGCTCTCCGCCTGGGCTGCGATGTTTGTGTGCCTCATAAATGCATTTTCGGCTCCATGTTGGAGACGAATGGCCATAACGCGTTGAGTTGCTGCCGTTGTTCAGGAAGATTTCCGCGTCATCATGCTCTCAATGACATCGTAAGGAGGGCTTTAATATCCGCCAACATCCTCTGTGTTTCTGCCGCGCCGCCGATGTCAAAAGTTAGACAGAAAGTGGCAGAAACGAAACGTCTTCTTTGGGACGCTACGTGTCCCAAGGGTAGGGTAGGGAGGGAATTACTTAGATCTAACGAATTGTTTGACCCGAATTCCCTTAGAGTCCTGGAGGTGAGAATGATATGGTCCTCCGAGCCGTGTCTGCGCTGTTGCAGGACTCCGGCGATGGGAGGTTCCGTGTTCGCGGTGTCCCGCGCGTACTACTGGGAGCTGGGCGGGTACGACGAGCAGATGTCCGGCTGGGGCGGCGAGAACATCGAGATGAGCTTCCGGGTCTGGCAGTGTGAGTAACACGTACTCTAAAAAAACGCAATCTCTTTCGGTTCAAAGGATACAGTTATTTAACGTTAGCACAAGCGGTCGGTCGGAAGGCGTAGGCCTTAGTTAAAAGGGCCCCGCTTGACTCCTTTGGGGTAGGTATCTTAAAAGATTTTCATACTTAATAAACTATAAATCGGGAGTTAATCGCATAAAAAATAAAAAATGTGTTAAGATCCATTAAGTAATCCGTCAATAAATCTCGTTCATACACGATCTATCTGGATCGTGATCACAGATCATAGAGGCTGTGTTCGGACGGATGTTCCAATTGGATTCCCCGCGTGTGTTCCATGTCCTGATGCCGGGCGGCGCGCGGCGGCGGCAGGTGGCGGCTCGCTCGAGGTGATCCCGTGCGCGCGCGTGGCGCACCTATTCCGCACCCACACCCCCTACCGAAACGACCAGTTCGGTAATTACAAATAAATTAAGCAATTTTCAACCAAGAGTGAAAGAGATAGCATGATTAGAAAGAGACAGCAATACGAGGAACATTCCAGAGACCCGTGAGCCGAGGACGTCGCGATCGTCGGACAAGGTCAAGTTCAAGGTTGTTGACCAAGGTTGCTGTGCGTAGAGCATTGCAGCGACGAAACATCTCGGTCGTTCTCGGCGGGTCGAAGTGAGCTGACGTCCGGAGTCCAAACGCCGTATGCTACAACTACAAGTAGGTAATTATTTTGTAGGACCGTGCGACGAGATTTAAATTTCCTTCGGGTTTGTACTGTTTTCTCGTTCGCTCAAAGGCCTTCTCGAAAGGCCAAATGCTACGGGCAATTCGAGTCAAAGGACCAGGAAAACGAATAAATATAGGTGTTGTGAAATCAATAATAATTAGCTGAAACTCGTTATTTCCTTAAAGCCGATTTTTCCGTGTCCCATTCCTGAATTATGAATGATTAGTGAGGGCTTCTATTCTACTTGGTAAAACCATATTGCCTTTGACATGTTATCATATTGTTCTAATAAGAGCTGCCGTAACTTCGACAATACGATAACATTTCAACGGGCATATTTGTTATTAGCATTCGACGTCCCCCGATCTCGGAGGCGTCTGGTCGCCTGGGTGCCGTAACACGCCGGACCGTTTCAGACGTGAACACGGCGCGCCTGGCGGAGGTGTGGATGGACGAGTACGCCGAGCTCTACTACCTGTACAAGCCCCACGTCAGGGTGAGTCTGTTCGGCGATCACTTACATGCTTCTCTATAAATAATAGTCAAGTGCCGCGCGTACGTTACGTACATCATCAATATCATCATGGCTAGTCAAACTAGGAACCCTTATAGTTTCGCCTTGTCCGTCTGTCTATCTTGCTGACTATCTTTCTGTCTGCTGGTCTGTAGGTATGTGATACTCACTGTTTATCAGAAACTATCAAAGTTACAAAGTTAAAATATAGAACTAGGAAAAATAGAAAGATCAAGCACGAGCCGGACTCGCGCGCCGAGGGTTCTGCGCCGCTGCGCAGGAGGTACTATTACATTCCAATTTGAATTCGATTGCGAATCGAATCGGTGCGACCCAGCTCACCCACGACCAATTTTGTATACCTATTTGTTGTTTTTCTCCAGGGTTTGTTCTATAACTACACCAAATTTAACGCTCGAATGTTTTACCGATTTTACGATACATCAAAAATAAAAATAAGATGAAGTAGTTCGTTGCTTGTATGGGGATTTATTTTAGTTGCTTTAAATTTGTTTATTTGTTAGGAAATCCGCCGCAATAACACAGGTATGCCGGAAAAAAAACAAGTACAAAAATATTAAAATAATCCATTGAGTTTACCTCGCTCACCCAGGCTGTCTGCCATACAATATGCGACGATGCATGCGACGATCCTTCCGGACTGCAATCACGTGGATTCTGGAGCCACACACACTCGGCCACCTTTGAGTAGGTACGGCACCCGTGAAGTTGTTAATAACGCACGTGCAGCCTGCCAGGTGTTCGCGAGAGTTACCGCATTTAGTCGAGCGGGGCAGCTGGCACAGCCGTCGTCGTCGCCTTGACGTAAATATCGTTAAGCCAACCACAAATCTCTTACAGTAAAGAGGAAAGTAGCACCAGTACCTAAAATAAAATAGTTTCCAATCATATTCATGTAGGTATATATTTGCTTGACGGAATCACGTAACGTTTAACGTGTCTCTTTTTAGTATAACAGGACAGGGAAAAAAGTACCTACTCTATGATTGTGCAGGGAAGCCCAGCAATCGGCGACGTGTCGGCGCGCAAGGCCCTGCGCAAGAGGCTGCGCTGCAAGAGCTTCGAGTGGTACCTGGACGCCGTGTACCCGGAGAAGTTCGTGCCCGTGCGGGACGTGGCGGCGTTCGGCAGGTGAGCGCGCGCGCCGGCGGGCGGGACTCGCGCAGGAAGGCGCGCAGCCACATACACAAAGGAGACCCGCGATCTGATGAGGCATACCGACTCTTTTTTAATCGACTGCGTCAGAAGGAGGGTTGTATACACTAGTTTCTGCCCTCGACTCCGTCCGCGTGGAACTCGTTTATATCGTATCTCCATACAAATTTTCAACCCTCTATTTCACCTCTTTAGGGGGTGATTTTCGGTATAAAAACTATTTTATGTCCTTCTCCGGGACTCAAACTATCTCTTTACCAAATTTCATATAAATCTGTTGAGCGGTTTAAGCGTAAAGAGGTAACAGACAGGCAGACAGACAGACCCACTTTCGCATTTATAATATTAGTATGGATAGTATGGATGGTATGACTTTTTCTGTGCCACGCTCTGTAGTATTGCATGTGATAAAGTGGTTATAAGTATAAGAATAAGAAGTGTTTGTTTCGAGCAACGAGGTACCTACATTAAAAAAAAACTTAATACGAATACCGAGGCGACAGAACAGCGCGCTCCTGATAACTTTCAACAAATCAAAACGAACATTAACTGAACGAACTGTTACGGCTTCTGTTCACGTGAAAGAGTGGTGGGTGTGTCCCGTCCCGCGCCCCATGTCGAGTGGCTTCTAAAAGACAAACACAGCAAGCACCGGGAATTTACAAGTCTCTAATATTTCATACACATAAGTCGTAGGTGCGGAATTATTTGTATGTGGTAGAACCTTGTGCAGGGCCCGTCCGGATCGCTACCACCATCTTATCCATTAACCTACCGCCAAACATCAGTGTTCGCATTGTTGTGTTCCGGTTTGGAGATAAGACAGCCGGTGAAATGACTAGCATAGAGGCATTCCATCTTAGTCCTCAGGGTTGGCAACGCATTTGCAGTCTTAGGATTGCATCGCAGTCCTGTGAATGTGAATGTCTATGGGTCACAGTTTCCACTTACCATCAGGTGGCCTGTGTGCTCGTTTGTCTTCTCTATGACATAAAAAAAACTTGTTCGACTCACACTTGATAGGATTTCTAAAAGTCATGATAGTCGGTCGAGCTTCAAGATCGCGATCTTAAAGTTGGTGAATTTGCTCAGCTCGCGTCAGTGACACACGTTGAAGCTTGCTCACACTTGCTTTGAGTTATAAGTATAAGAGCATTGAGTTATTAAGGAGTTATATCATTATTACATTTTAAAAACTACTTATTTTAGGTATTAACTAGAATTTCTGAATTAAAAAAAGTAAACATCACATTAAATATCAAACACCTCACCCACAGACTGCCAAAAGATCGTGGCTTGCTACTGGTGGCGGTGACAGACGTACGAGCCAAGTCGGGCTACGAGCAAAATTCAAACAGGTTGGATCACCGACGATCTTACTCACGCGTACTCCGGATGACGCGCGCACTGGCTCGACCGTCTCTCACCCCTTTAATAAATGAGTAATTGTTGCAGAGTCAAGAACCCTCTGACGGGCGTGTGCCTGGACTCGATGGCGGGCGACCGCCAGTCCGACGGGCTCCCGCTCGGGATGTACCCCTGCTCCCCCGCGCTCACCACCTCGCAGTTCTACTCGCTCACGCTCGCGGGCCAGCTGAGGGATGAACTGAAATGCGTAGAGTTGCAGTATGTCCGATGAGACATTTATTTTATTAGAAAAATCCGTACTTACCTAATCAAAGAGGTCGATTTAAAAATCCGGACTGCCAACACATTGTTTGTGTTTTTAACGGCTGTTAGGATTAGTACGAGGGTCATGCCAAAAGAAATTAGATACTCCATGCTCATTTGTTTGATACTGGCCAGTTATACACCATAGTGAAGGCTGATTATATAGCTATAAATTTAAAAATGGAATACTCCGGAAATCTGCGTAATTATTTTTTAAATATTTTTTTTCTGATTGAATCTGACGGGAATTTGCGGTTACAATGGAACTTAGTCGACGAGATTTTCGTGTTATGATTTACTATGACTTTAAAAAAGGTTTAAAGCCCCAAGAATGTTTTGAACTTTTAACCACGAGATTTGGTGAGTCTGATTGTTCTCGTGCAACTGTTTTTAACTGGTTTGCTGAATTCAAAAGAGGGCGGGAGAGCTTTGAAGAAGAGGCGAAGTCGGGGCGACCGCCAACCGCAGTTATTCAAGAAAATGTGCAAGCCGTGGAAAAAAATATCCGTGAGAACCGACGAATTACATACGTAGAGCTTGAACGAGATCTAGGCATTGGATCAGCAGCACTGCAAACCATAATTCATGGACAACTGTCCCTCCATAAGCGTTGTTCGAGATGGGTGCCGCATAAACTCAACGATTTGCAGAAAGAACGCCGCGTGGATTGGTGTAAATTTATGATAAATAAATTCGACGCTGGCGAGAAGAAAACTGTGTATGATATACTGACAGGTGACGAAACATGGCTGTATAACTACGATCCTGAAACAAAGCGGCAGTCAACGGTATGGTGCTTCGAAGATGAACCGACTCCAACAAAATGTCGCCGAGCACGAAGCACACAGAAACAAATGGTTGCCTCATTTTTCTGCAAGACAGGGCATATTGCGACTGTGGTGCTAGAGGATCAAAGAACTGTCAACTCAGAATGGTATGTGACAGTTTGTGCTCCACAAGTGTTGTCAGCTTGGTGTGACAAGCGGCCAAAGTCAGGAACCCAGCACCTGCTCTGGCACCACGACAACGCCGCCCCGCACACTTCTGCCCGAACACTCGACTATTTTAGTTCGAAAAATATCACTATACTCCCTCACCCACCATATTCTCCTGACCTGGCACCCTGTGACTTTTACCTGTTTCCGAAAATTAAAGAAAAATTAAAAGGAAGGCGATTTGAAACCAAAGAAGATGCCCTGGCTGCCTATAATTATGAAGTTTCTGAGGTACCCAAAGAAGAATGGTCATTGACATTTTCCAAGTGGTTTAGCCGAATGAAAAAGTGTATACGTGCTCACGGTGAATACTTCGAGAAAATAGATAGCAATAATAAAGAATAAACTTTGTAGTTTTTGAATATCTAATTTCTTTTGGCATGACCCTCGTATCCTAAAAAACCTCAAAAAATTACTTAAGCGTTTTTTGTTAAACAATACATAAGAAAACGCCATTTTACAAAACAAAAACAGTAAACTTTTTTTTTTTTGGCCTAGTTCGATTGCCTAAATGCTTTGCTAACACGTTTTAAATATTGAACTAGGTCGACGTGAGTGGTGTTGTTCTGTTGCAGACGCATGCTGGAGGACAGTGATAAGAAGATCCCGCCTCGTTTGATGCAGGTGAAGTGCGACCTGCGCGCGCGCGAGCAGGTACCTACGCTTGGTCAGCTTACGTAGCTTGGAGCTACTGACATTTCTTTAAAATAGTTTTTTTACTTTATTGGTTCACAAACCGAGTTTTACACTAGAATAGTACAGGTACTAACGTAAAATTGTTCAGTTCAGTACTAGGTCAATTTATTATAGGTAGTGTAAGATGATCCTCTGATATATTGTCTATTGGTTGGTGGCAGAAGTGGGAGTACCTGCGCGCGACGCAACAGCTGCGCCACGTGGAGTCCGGGCTGTGCGTGGACGCGGCCGGCGTGGGCACCGGCGACGCCGCGCGCGCGGGCCGCTGCCGGGACACCGCGCGCTACTCGCAGCAGTGGACCTTCGACTACGACGACACCAACAGCTCCAGTGAGTACAGCACAAACCACAACCACAAACTCCTCACTTAGGTACTTACAAATCCAATAGAGCTCCGGGGTAAAAAAACCTTTTCAACTTGATCGTTTTTATTTCAGAAACTAGGTACTGTAGAAAACAAGTCTAACAAAAAGCAAGCTTTAAAAATACCCTATTGCTGTTTGGATAATGTCGTCAAAGTAATGTTACTTATCATGTAATATTTTTTATTTCGCCAATTTCACATTTAGATATTTATAATTAGTCTATGATCTCACTTGACCGGTTTCTTCTGCGTGCCTCAGGTACTCACAGATAAATTATCTTATTATACAAGCATGTTCTCAATAAGTGTAATGTATAATTAATTTCCGACTCAAAGTTGACCGGTCTCATTCAGTTACGTAAGCTAAATGAAGAAACTACGTTAATTGAGGCGATCCCGTTCTTATTATCACTAAATCACTACATAGGTATATGTAGGTAGTTTCAAACAAAGTAGCTTCCCGCTGTCTGTCTGCTGTCCCTATGTATGCTTAGATCTTTAAAACTACGCAACGGATTTTGATACGGTTTTATTACGAACAACCATTATTACGGACCATTATTACGAAATATATGGTTGCTTTTTTTTCTTTATTTCATGGGTACAAGTTTAACTTTTGTTGACTGTAATCATAAGCGTTACTTTTTTTTCAGAAAAACAACTAGATAATTATGTCCAAGTATTAACTAGAGCAGGGGGGTTATTATGAGCAACCTATGCAGTTCATTTTACGGTGAGCGTAAAGGACAGAGCGATAGCAGTTGTATGCTCTGTCCTTTTCTCTTGGCGTAAACTGAACTGCATAGCTGCCTCATAATAACCCCCCAGAGAGTAAAACTGTGTGGTGTTGCAGGCGACGCGCTCCCGCCGGACGTGGAGCGGCGCCTGCGGCTTCTGCAGCGGTGAGTCGGGTGCGCGGGCGCGGGCGGCTCGGGGACTCGGGACGGCTCGGGGTGGCTCGGGCCCGCTCGGGGCGGATCGGGGCCGCTCGGGGCGGCTCGGGGCAGGGACGATGTCCATGTTAATAATTCTGACATCTATAGATTTAGTTCATAGGTTCCCGAAGTGTTCCCTCGCGCGGCGCAGTGTGGGCTGAAGGTATCCGGGGGCTGGGTGGTAAGCCGTTAGAAAAAAAAGATGGTGCTGAAGCTATTCAGGGGGGGCACAGTCCGTGTTGATTAAATATACATAATAAAAAATACAAAATAAAGTAAATTAGAGTACTAAAGTATAAATTAATCTCAATTCCATTGAGATACAATCGATATTGTATTTTAGTTCTCATTGTATTTTAGTACTTTCACAGGAGTATATGGTATCATTTGACTGATAGTTATATAAAGTATTGCTCATAGGAAGATAGCTTTGTTTTCCACTTCCTAAAAATATCCAATTTAATATTAAATCAGTACCTTTATATTTCCGTTTTTTTGGAGAGTGGACGGTGGAAAGAGTATCGTTCTAAATGGGCTATCAGCAAAATACATTTGGAGCCCTACGATTTAGTTGACGCTGTTGATGTTGAGGATGGTGTCGTCGCCAGGCGGCGCACGCGCTCGTGGCCGGCGGAGGCGGCGCCCCGGGCGGGCGGGGGCGCGTGAAGCGACAGACGACGCGCGGAGCAGGCTGGTCCGGCCGCGCCCCGCCCGGCGCCAGCCCCGGCTGCTATACTGACATTTCGACCGTTTCGACGCTAGTGCTATAATACAGCGCGTAGAAGACAAATCCCACAAAACCTTAGAAGTATTGTATAGTATCGTAGTGTTAGGTTTGAGGCCGAACACGCCGGCGCGAGCGACAGACCAATAAATTTCGTCAACTTGCAACCTTTAATCATATTGACGCACTTACTTTAACCCCCTTACTTATAAACGTAGAATAGGCTTGAAATAGTTTATGCCATGCTTTGTCACTTTCTGTCAGATGCAAATGTCACAATTACAGATAAGGACAAAACATGGCATAAACTATTCCAAGCTTATTCCCCGTTTATAAGTAAGGGGGTAAGAGTCCATCGCGACGTGTCCGTCCGTCGCAGACAATAAAAGAGGTTTCGTATTTAGGAGCTAAGTTTGCATTACATTTTATTTTAAGTTTCAGTTTACGTAGGTATTTTTGAGCTATTTCTCATCATCAACTTTATAAAAAAAGTGATTACTTACGGCTTATTTTTTTTATTAATTATTTGAATGACTGAATGTCATTGTAGTTTGCATCAATGCGTTATTTGAGATAAGTCAAGGATCCAAGTGTATTTACGTGTTTTTTGTTAGTTACCTATTAAAAGATTTTGTTATGTATCGGTATAAATAATTCTTTAATCAGATTTTATATATGTATATGCAGGTTGATATGCAGACTATGCTATGCTGGCACTTTTTACATCTCTTATTTGAGTAGGTATTATGTAGGTCATTTGTAACTACGAGTAGATACGACGATTCTAAGTACGAGTACAAATCATATTTGACCTGTTAACGTATTGTTCTTAAGACCGCGCCAAGCGTACGCCGGGTTTACAGTGGCACCCTCATTATTCATTGTTTTCTAATAAACTAAAGTATTTTCTTGAAATTGATCGGTAGGTTTTTGTACAACAAATGTAAACACAACTTATAGGGCATATCACATAGTTTAAAAACCAAGTGGCCACTTTTTCCCGTTAAGCTGACTACTCAAATGGTAATTGTTATTAAAGTTTGTTACGTATCCCATAAATTGTGTTTTTACTTGCGCTACAAAAACGTATCGTCTGATTGCAAGGATATTCTTTAGTTAATTAGAAAACACAATAATAGTAATGAGGGCGCCACTGGACGCTCGACGTTTGCTCGGTGCAGTCTTAACTCGGCCGCCACAATATTGCTTACAACTAAATAAAAAAACCGACTTCAAAAAAAACATTAAACTAAAACTCCCTAACTAAAACCACTTAAAAGCGAAAAATAAACTGAATTAACTAATTATTTAATTCAAAGGCCAAAGCGCAACTTTTTTTAATTATTTACATCAAACACTTTACTTATTAAACTTCCTACCTACCTATTCTTAATAATATTCAAAATTAACCTATAAACAACTTTATTTTACTTACCAATCTAGTTATATGTATTTACAAATTATAATGATTTATTTACAAAATTACAATGTGACGCTTATTGTTTTAACCTAATTACCTATTAATTAAAATACAATATTATTATAATGTGTAGGCTACTGATCTGTTTGATTGAAGTTGGAGCATTAAATATTTACAGAATTCTTACACGTACCTACCTAAAATAAAATAAAACTATTGCTAGGTAGGTAAATACTTTAAACTCAACAATTACTTAAATGTACAAATAACCTTATGAACTACGTTTTTATACCTATTTTTTGTCAAATATAGTTTTAAGTTAAAACAACACCATTTGAAGTCGGTGCCAAACAAATGTTTCGTTCCTATTCACAAGTTGTGAAATTATTCAGTACATGTGGCGCCATCTAGTACAAATTATATTAGAGAACATACTGTTATTTTGCTCAAAAAATCTCGTTAACGTTAAATGGTCTGGTCGTAAATGCTTCTATTTCTTAAAAAATCCGATATTTTTCATTGTTAAGTGTTTGAATTCGATTATTAAGTATAAATAAATGTTGTACATTTAGTTTTCTTTTTCCTTGTTAAGTCTTAGGTATCGATTATTAAGTATAAATAAACGTTGTAAGTACATTACATTTTGTTTTGTCCAATACTTCTTTGTTTGACACCGACTTCAAATGGTGTTGTTTTAACTTAAAACTATATTTGACAAAAAATAGGTATAAAAACGTAGTTCATAAGGTTATTTGTACATATACTTAAGTAATTGTTGAGTTTAAAGTATTTACCTACCTAGCAATAGTTTTATTTTATTTTAGGTAGGTACGTGTAAGAATTCTGTAAATATTTAATGCTCCAACTTCAATCAAACAGATCAGTAGGTACACATTATAATAATATTGTATTTTAATTAATAGGTAATTAGGTTAAAACAATAAGCGTCACATTGTAATTTTGTAAATAAATCATTATAATTTGTAAATACATATAACTAGATTGGTAAGTAAAATAATGTTGTTTATAGGTTAATTTTGAATATTATTAAGAATAGGTAGGTAGGAAGTTTAATAAGTAAAGTGTTTGATGTAAATAATTAAAAAAAGTTGCGCTTTGGCCTTTGAATTAAATAATTAGTTAATTCAGTTTATTTTTCGCTTTTAAGTGGTTTTAGTTAGGGAGTTTTAGTTTAATGTTTTTTTTGAAGTCGGTTTAATTTTTTTTTTAAAAAGTTTGTTTATTTTTCTATTTTCAGTGTAAATAATCGTAGGTACGTAGTAAGTTGAACTACTTCATTGGTCTTGATTTAGGGGGTGAGAAACGTTATCGCCCGGAGCTAAATTTGTATGATTTTTTTTTCCAGCCACGCGATTTTAGCGGCGCTTTACAAATCTCTTAAGACTCTTAATACCTACCTAAAATATCAAAAATACTGACTTTAAACAGTGATCCTAGTGGGAGTTATTTAAGTCAGTTGCGATAGCCAGATAGTTGCAATTACGAGACTCCATCTTACCTACAATATTTAACCCTTAATAACATGAATAAAAAAAAAAAATGATTTTTAAAACATTCATTTTATTTTATATACTTTTCCTTGATCATAATAAACTGTTATGTAGTCCCACTTCTTAGTTGATATGAAACTTTGAGACATTTCAAGCACGCCGCAAGCAAGACCGCGGGAAAATCATAGTCATATTTAAACAATTAAATGTTCTTCGTTATAATCGCTCAACTATCTTAACCGAGATATTTGATCGCCACCCTTGAAAGAGGTACCGTTGAGGAGTTCCGGTGGCAATCTGTGGTCTTCCAGTTCCACTTCACCAAATGATACTTTCTGAATGCAAATGCTAGGCTTGTTACTAAAAATACTAAAATCGCTATATGTGTGCCTACAATATTTGAGGAGTTCCCTCAATTCCTCACTGATCCCCTCATCAGATTCAGATTTGGTGACAATGGGACCACCTCGAAAGCATACTCTATCAAACCAAAAAAGAATTTTTAAAATCGGTCCACAATTGACGGAGTAATCGGTGAACATACATAAAAAAAAAAAAAAATACATACAGTGGAACGTATAACCTCCTCCTTTTTTGAAGTCGGTTAAAAACAGGTCACAGGTCAATGTGGCACAGGCCCGGGACTTATGTAACTGCTGGTTTAGTGGCATGTGATCTTGTTTAAATATAAGTGTATCGATTTATCGCCTCCGAAATCCCCTGCATACTAAATGTCATGAAAATCGTTGGAGCCGTTCCGATATTTATGTATTCAAGAATTGCTCGTATTAGATGTTGTTTCAATTATATTTTATTGACTCTGTTATATCCCTGTTTCATTATAGTATTCCCAGATGACTCTATTAGCCCATGGAATTATAAATTCCAGTTTTCCAAAAGATGATATTGTGCGCTGCGCGTGGCCTACTGAGCGATAGATTTGGGAGCCAACTTATACTTCAGTTTTTTTTAGAATTAGAAACCTCAATAACATTATATTGCGTCTATTCAACTTTTTATTACCTAGCAATAGTACAGTACAATAGTCGCAAAAGAAAATTGTTTTAATGTCACTTTATGTGCGTGTCATCAATTGTTACTCCAGTACAAATTGTAAAGAGATTACAGTTCACGAGCCGCAATATACCTAATGATGTCGTGGTTTCTAATTCTAAAAAAACTGAAGTATAGTACTCTCGTACGTGCTCTCAACATTTACAATAAATATCAGGGGACCAATCTCACACAATTGACTTTGTCCCAATCTAAGCTCTAGGCTTGTATTATGGGATGGGTACTAGACAACGATAAACTTACTTATCTATACATATGTATGTATAGAGAAATACATAGGTACCTATATTTAGCGATGTTCCGTTTCCCCGCATGATTCCAATAAAAGTTTCACGGAGTAATCGTGTAAACGAAGTTTAAGCAAAAAAAAGGTGTGATTTTGTGATTACGCTCATAAATTTCGCTTGATATCAGGAGTAGCGTCATAAGTTATGCGGTATTTATTAAGTATGGAATGTTTCCACAAGGCCTCACGAATTAGCTTCACCGTCGATTTTCAAGTCATGTTACTTATTTCAAAAACGAAAACTCCTAGCGTAGTCCTAATTTAAGCGCAGTTTTTTATCTTTTGACAAGATGTATCAAGTTTTTGTGATGAAAAAATATGTATAATGACCTATCTGGAATTTTCTAAAGTGGACTATTTTTTTACAATTCTGGTATAGTCTTTATTATTTCTAGCGAGCCGATCTTCTAGACAAAGGCCATTGTTTGTGTACAATACCATTATCTTTCTTTGTGTCCGTAACCGCAAGCCGATTACATACAAAAAAGTTAGAACTACATTGAATGTCCATAGAATTATCAACCCTATCCTCTTAGTCAGTAGGTTTAAAATGTAAAGTGTCAGGATACAGATTGTCTTTATTATCTGGCGACAGAAGATGGTAATATTGTGTAGGGAATAAGACCGGTTCAAATAATAAAGACATATCTGTATCCTGACACTTTACATTTTAAACCTACTGACTAAGAGGATAGGGTTGATAATTCTATGGACATTCAATGTAGTTCTAACTTTTTTGTATGTAATCGGCTTGCGGTTACGGACACAAAGAAAGATAATGGTATTGTACACAAACAATGGCCTTTGTCTAGAAGATCGGCTCGCTAGAAATAATAAAGACTATAACCACATGTGTTGTATCCATCCCGTACGGTAGCACGCACGTGTCGGGTCTAGGGTATACTTAGTCTAAGATCTATACCTACGTCTTGAATTTACTAGAGTTCACATGTTAGGCATCGACCAATGGGCATCTGGCTACAAGCTGTGTTGAACACAAATGAATAGTGCCGATCCTAAACGCTCGTATTTAACTATCGGGGTCTATGTTATTATACGTCTATGATGACAGTCAATAATGACAGATAGTTACAATCACAGCCCAATTGCCGCCACAGATTGCCGCAGCGCGCAGCCAAACCGCGTAGCGTAGGCACGGGTTGGAATCTACCTCATTCACTCTTTTACGTTACTGATTTGGGACGTCATTGTCACTTTGTGGGAATCATGACCTGAAGTTCATAAGGTATCCTATACAGTTCAGGTAATTGAATGATGTTACACAGCGTGAATAGTTTATTCGTTAAGTTTGCTTTATCTGTGGGTCATTTTTACATTCATTCAATAATTTCAAATGAAAGATTCGAAGTGACTTTGCGTTTGACGGTTTATGCCAAAAAATTGGTTTTGTGTTATAAAGATCTATCTAAAATAAATACTTAATAATTTTCTCTTTTAAATCTTTTCCAGTTTCCATTTCCATTTCCACCAAGTTTAACGTTCACTCCATCCACCAATTTGAAATTGTGTTCGCAATATCTTGCCGTACAATAAAATGTATTATTCCCGTCTGCAACTCGACCGTGGATAATCAAACGTTTACCGGTTCCCTCGGAACGCAGGGTTAAAAGGTATCTGGTGTGACCTGCTGACGCCACACGCTGGCAATTTAGTGTCGAAAAGTAATTCAGATTCGGAAAATTTAAAAGTGTGTGTTTTTTACCATTTTGAAAAACAATATTTATTTTGTGGACGGCCAAAGCCCCGTACGATGACAATGGCGTGTCCTACGCTTTTCTCCGAAGAAGAGATTCTGTCAGTGTCTCTTACAGTATGGCGGAACAGTGCATACACTATTCATTTCTGTATCTTTTCAATGAAATAATGTTTATGTTAGTAAGAGTTATTTTTAACTTTTTAATTTTGTACGGCGTTTTTTTCGCAAAAATGGTCTACTCTTAAGAAACGCTGGTAGACTCGTGACTTAAAATTTGACTTAATTGCAAAATAAATGTTTTTAATTTAATACGGCTTATAATTTCTACGGTATTATATTTTCAATTCACAAAGACGCACCCAGCTGCTTGATTTCATAATTCAATCTCGTAACAGCTAAATTAGATGTTGAGACGTGTGTGTCTTTGTGGATTGGAAACAATAGTTGCGCCTATTATGTATACTTTCCTATTTTGTATAGTTTGTTTCACTGCATCAGTTTCTTGTCGAAAATGTATTAATACTTGTTTAAAATCAGTGAAGCAATCTTATTCACACTGGAAAAAAAACATGAGTTCCTATCATACACAAACTGCAGAAATTAAAAGTTCGTTCTCGAATTGAACGAAGTTAACTTATTCGTGTTTATCAACCAAAAGTGCGAAGAAGTTTACTTCGTTCAATCCGAAAATGAACTGCTCTCAGAATTCATTTGCCGCCATTCCTCCATTTTTTTTTTAATTTTTTGGCATACTAGCGCCACTGCTTTACGCTGCGGTGCGGGACTCAACTACTACTAACGTTATGTCAGTTCCTAGTTTGATTCCTATCTGTCTTTAATAGACATATCCTATAATCTGTGAGCGTAGGTACATAACAAATCGAGGAAGGGAAACAGTTTTATTTTTTATTGTTTTCAAGTGACCACGTGCGTGCCGCCTTTGTTAGGATTATTTTACCGCCTATTGCCTGTATTGCAAATATTGCAATACTACTAGAGTTGTAACAGACAAACGTCATACTGTGTGTGTTTACCAGCAGCGCTAGAGCGCTACCGCTTAACTCAGTGTGTAACAAACAAGTAAGTTCACTTATTTTGTTAGATCTCTTTCTTTAACCAACTCAAGATCATGATCCCTGTGACAGTTCATATAACTACATGTCTTGTTTCTTCCAAGATTTCCCTTAAATATTAGTAAGCTTGCGACGACGCTCGGTTATTTTAATGTTGGTCGCAGTCAAAGTCCCTAGTGGTTCTATGATGATGTATAGCTCTGGAAGTTTGAGTGAAGCACCTGAAGGATCAAAAAAGCGACACCATTGTTCATATTAACATTATGTAAATTACGATGTGAGTCACAGCTGTTGCAATAAGTAAGTAATAAAAATATTGTGTGCTGCCATCACCCTAATCCAAGAAACATAAAACATAAGTATAAAAATAGTGCCTAAGTGTGCAAAATGTGGTCACAGAATTATCAAAAAATTTTTAGAGTTGGAAATTCTGTAGTTCTGCCTACCCCACTCTGGGAATAAAGGCGTGAGTTTATGTATGTGTGTAAAAATAATTTAAGGTCTGGGTCAGTGCCAATAAAAACGCAGTTAGGATAATCAAAAAAACTATTTTGGTAGTTGGAGCGGGTTACAGCATCATTGCTTTCTAGCATCGATTATACTTTTATGGACATGGCATAGGTTACACCAGAATGCACTTTAAGGGCCTTATTAATAAACTCATCTTGAGCGAGATGCACATCACAAGATATGTGTAAAGTAATCGTCAAACCATAGAACACTGTCATTTTTGATGCATCTCGAGAAGAGCATTACAATTGAGATTAGATTATTAATACGGGCCTAAGTTTTGAAGAAGGTAACATGAGTTCTCTGTATAGAAGCTGATGAGATGTGGGTATGTCTTTGTGGTTATTGTCGTATTCAGAGTAATATTGAACAAATTTATTAATTTCTAAGATAGATTATCCAGTAATCATTTGTATTTTCTGCTCCCGGAAATGGGGTTTACAACTGTCTATGTTGTCGATATTTACTAATATTCGAATAAGTAAATAAGTAAATAAGGATGATAGGATGTGTGCTGTTGCCCAAAGGATTATACCGTTATCTACTGTAAAATAAGATTCAAGTGTCCATCATTGGTCCTTGTCTATTACTGGGTCCATAACCCTAATATGCCAACATATTACAGCGATCAGTAGTTTATTTAGGTGGTAAAAGTGACTAAATTTGATTGCTAAGATTTAGTGGGCATTTACTTAATTTAATCCGCTGATACAATTAAGCATATTCCTAAAATAGGTATTACAAATTATAATTAAACATTAATAATTTGTAATGTTGCTATTGCATTTGGTGATCATTTTCTGAATTTGGGTTTCAAAGAGAATTGTTTTCCTCTGATACCAGCATCTGGCCTAACGCACTCACAATCAACTTCAAAGCAGAACAATTTTATTGTGTTTGCAGACAAACCTTTAATTTTCAAAATGAAGACGTTTCCGATTGCATTAGGCAATAGGCCCACAGGGTCCAATTTCTCGTAACTCACTAGACTAATTAGTCCATGCAGTACATTTAAATTAAATAAATAAATATCAGGGGGCACAATGTCACAACAATTAACCTAGTCCCAAACTAAGCTCTAGGCTTGTGCTATGGGTACTGTATGTGGGATTTGAGACCCATAGACATTTTCATTCTCAAGAATACAGTCTTACAACTACAATCCTAAGACTGCAAATGCTTTACCAATCCTGAGGACAAACATAGAATGTCTT
>CAWYPN010000413.1:0-14591 GCA_963966035.1 Acleris laterana
GCCCTTATAGCGCAAGGTCTACATCCCTTGGTGATTGGTTGCAGCTATGGGCAGGCTACATGGAGCTGGGCGTGGCGCTGGTGACGTCGGGCGCGCTGTCCCCGGAGCGCTGGGCGGGGCGCGGGCCCGACCGCCCGCGCGTGCGCGCCGCCGCCGGCCTGCAGGTGCTCGCCGTCTGGACACGACTCGGTGACTATACTATACTCTACTAACTTCCTGAACCCACGGAACGTCATGTCATATACATGTGTGTTACAATATCAATCCTAGTTCGAACCACTCTGTCGGAATTCAGAGTTCCAAATTCAAATATTCCCATGGACCACCGTCTGGCCACAAGACGGGTTACAGGCTACTTTTTATCCACAAAACAGGCAATTTCGGAGTAAATATTGATAACTATCTGTATGCGGGCAAAATTTAATGGTCGTATTAAACAGTGCTATAGTCTATACTTTTAGGCATTTAAAAACATGGAAACAAAACAACCACGTGATATAGTTCGTCAGCCAATAGAAGCAGACAGTGTTCTGCTTCTATTGGCTGACGTCAAAGTCGTCGTACGTCAAAGTTCGATAAAACAGTTTTGATTGGCTGTTTAACAAGGTCACGTGGTTTGGAATGTTTACATTTTTTTAAATAAGGTCAATGAGGGCATTTCCGTCATACTTTTTGATAAGTTTACTTTGACTGGTCATTACTAAGAGGATATTTACTTTTTAATAAACCTGATCACTGTAATAGATTGGGCATTTATTTAACTATATAAATATACTCATATTATATTGCTAATACTGCTGGTTATTTAAATATGTTTCTTTTTTAAAAACATGTCAGTTGACGGATTTTCCCGACGGTTTGGGGCTATTCCGTCAACCAACGATTTCTCTTGTATCGTGACGTATTACAAACATATACGTCAAGTGAACAAATACCGCTGAACTGTTAATCGAAACTAAAGTCTAGCGAACTCAATCGAAGGTTTATTTTAGATTGTATTGCCAAATATATTTTTTTGGGGCAATTCCGGCCTATTTTTATAATCAGGAGTAGGAAACCTTTTAAAACAAATTCCCAAACCTTAGGGAAAATCCGTCAACTGACATCATAAAATAATAGGCTACTGTTTTTGTGCTCACCAGTTGCCGCCACTGTTGAGTAAGGTCAAAAGTACAGTGTCAAAGTCATTGTTATTATGGGTGCGACAATATTTTTAATTTCAAATCATATTTAATAAGTAAATGGGAAATTTCATAGCGTAAGTATTAAACGACCAATTTAGTTAAGACCCTAAATGCTCAACAATCGAAGAGCGTGATTACCATCATACTGCTATTTTTTACCAATACCGATCAAAATTAATTATTTAACTTTGGAATCGTGCTTAACATTCTCCAATAAAAATACAGAGTAAAAAATCAATAATTTTAATACTTATTATCACACGCAGTCTTAAAAAATCAAGCATAAATAAAAAAATAAACTTGCTCCTCTGCAAATTAAACTAAGAATCATTAAATAAATTATACACATGGTTAGGTACTTATTTTTCCTTTGGGCGAAGAACTCACGTAGCAGTGAGGCACCGCTACTCCGCACGGTACACGGTAATCCGCCGGCCGAACTGCCCTTACGGCTGCTTGTAAGTCATCATTACTATATGTCTGATCTCGTTTTTTTCTATAATTTCGCACCATTTTTACCTGCAAAACAAAATGTTAATATGATTATATCTTTATAATCGGAGAAATCCTGAAGAAAGGTCTGGTCAAGAGTACCCTAAACCGACGAGCTTGTATGCAGAATGTAATGAAAGTGAATGAAGCAATAAAGGTGTGTCAGGATCGTAGCAAGTGGAAATCCGTGATCTCTGCCTACCCCTCCGGGAAATAGGTGTGATTATATGTATGTATGTAAGTATGTATCATTATATCTTGATAAATTTAGTTAACCAGTTACTGGCTTATTTGTCAAAAATATCCACAAACCATATTATAAATATGTACATTAACATTAAATTGAGACTTCAACTCGGTAAAATTTCATAGTTATTATTCAAGTAAGTCAAATCAAAAAGGTTGGCAATATATGAAATAGGGAAATTCCGGCACATGACGGTTTTTCCCGTTTCACAATTGACGGATTTGTCTGCTCGATCATTTCGTTAATACCAATATTTAACTACCCATAGTTTCTCACCAACAGGTTATAATTGAAAATTAATAAAACTAACATCAAACATGCATATCGAACTATATAATAAACATACTTACCAAGGCGTAAACTTATATTTTCACATCGCACCGACACGAAACACAGCAGCACACTACACTCGCGTTCGAGTTCGGAGCGCAACCAAACTTTGATGGCGGGTTTTTTCCGTTCACTGGCTAGACAGCGCTATCTGTTTTTGACTGCGGGTATAAAATTTTCTCTCTGCTTTACCGATCGAGTCAGTAAGCGTGTACTGTTGTTTGAATAGCCGCAAACGCCGTTTGACGGAAATGCCCCGCTGACGGGTTTGGCCACCCTGACCTTACTTAAAAGTATAGATGCGGACGTTTTATCGCAACTTCGAGAATTGAGCCTATTCTATTCACCATTTATCAGTATACAGGGAGTTAGGTAAGTAATGGATAATCTGAGGTGTCAGGAAAGAGGTTCGTAAGAAGCTATTTTATCCATTATTTACCTAACATCCTGCGGGCCTGTTATGGTCGTGTTTACTGATTTGGATAAAATATTTGTCACTTTCTGGCCAGTATGTAAGTGCGAGATGACGGATGCTTTATCAACCTCAATAAAGGCGACCATAATACGGGCCCTGTATACTGATAAATAGTGTATGTAAATAAAGTATTCGATTCCAATTGTTATTAATTAATCAATTTCTTATTTATTTAAAGGTCCGGCCCAACTTCATCTGGTCCCGGGCGCAGTAGGCGCCCTCCTAGAGATCACTCTAGTAGGAGAGCTAAGACGCGCCGCGCTAGGCGCTCTCGTCTCTCTAATGGCGGCAGAGAGAGCCGCGACTGGATCAGCGAGGAGGACTGAGGCGGCATTGGTGGACAAGCTAGACTCGCTCGTGGCAGATAACAAAGCTGACGACCACTATCGACGGCTGTTTGACTGTGTGTAAGTATAACTTGGCCATGAGTAGGTAATATCTTAGAGATCACCTAGAGCTCGGATGTGCCGCGCTAGGAGCTCTCGTCTCTCTAATGGCAGCAGAGAGTGCCGCGATGGGAATGGCGAGGAGGACTGAGGCGGCATTGGTGGACAAACTAGACTCGCTCGTGGCAGATAACAAAGCTGACGACCACTATCGACGGCTGTTTGACTGTGTGTAAGTATAACTTGGCCATGAGTAGGTAATATCCTAGAGATCACTAGAGCTCGGATGTGCCGCGCTAAGTGCTCTCGTCTTTCTAATGGCAGCAGAGAGAGCCGTGATGGGAATGGCGAGGAGGACTGAGGCGGCATTGGTGGACAAACTAGACTCGCTCGTGGCAGATAACAAAGCTGACGACCACTATCGACGGCTGTTTGACTGTGTGTAAGTATAACTTGGCCATGAATAGGTAATATCCTAGAGATCACGAGAGCTCGAATGTACCGCGCTAGGCGCTCTCGTCTCTCTAATGGCAGCAGAGAGAGCCGTGATGGGATTAGCGAGGAGGACTGAGGCAGCATTAGCAGTATCAGCATCTACTTTTTATTCTTCTTCTTCTGTCTGGATATACAACATTTTACTTTCAATAACTGGATTTACTTTCTGTATGTACAGTCTCGGAATGAAAAGGTTGACCAGTTTTCAAATAAATTCATTTTCGCGTTGCAGACACATGTTACCTTTTTAAACTGTGGTCAACCTTTTCATTCCGCGACTGTACTGGTAGTTGCAATAAGTGTTTAGTTATTAACTTACCGTATAAAACGCTTATTTTAAGAGGGTTAATTTAGAAAACGAGCGAACGGCAACCACCTGACCTCATCTATATTTTACATTGTTAATAAAGTATGTATTTATTGCACATGCTACTAACGCAGGGAGCATCTCAGTTCTGTGTAAGTATAAAAATATTTGTCTGTTTTTAAGTAGTTTCTTATTGACTATAAAGTTAGTTATACATACTAATTGAATTTTACTTTAATACTATAGTGCGCCTTAAAAGGCCCGACTTGATAGCTGTCAACTCAGTACAACATGTATGTTTGAGGTTATATTTTTTGCTGTTTATACCTGTCAAATCGGACATGTTAGAAAGCGCGACTATAGTGACCTTAACCGTAGCCGTTTGTATTATATTCTAAACTAGCGACCCGCACTCGCTTCGCCTCGGTTCATGTGAGTTTTTTTGTAACACCCGTTTATAATCCAGAATGCATTATACATAAAATCCTACCTCTTGGATTTGATGATTCTACCTATTGATGAAAACCGCATTGAAATCCGTTGCGTAGTTTTGAAAGTTCTAAGCGTATATACAGAGGGACAGATGTCGGGAAGCGACTTTGTTTTACACTACGTAAAGCGAGTTTTAGACTAGCAATAAACATTGCAGAAATTGACTGCTGTCTTACTTCAACTTTTGAGTTAGTAAAGGCAGCAAACTTGTGCTTCTTGCTCTAAAACTGAAGTTAAAGACAGCATTCAACTGCTATTTCCAGTCTTTTTTTTTATGGCATAGAGAAGTCAAATGAACACACAAGCCACCTGATGGTAAGTGGAAACTGTGACCCATAGACATTCGCACTCACAAGACTGCAATGCAATCCTAAGACTGCAAATGCGTTGCCAACCCTGAGGAGTAAGATAGAATGCCTCTATGCTAGTCATTTCACCGGCTCTCTTATCCTCAAACCGGAACACAACAATGCGAACACTGGTGTTTGGCGGTAGGTTAATGGATAAGATGGTGGTAGCGATCCGGACGGACCCTGCACAAGGTCCTACCACCCGCAAAAGTGTAATAGGTTGTTATATTTGCATCAGACTGATGGAGCGGGTGTCGACGGAGGGCTGGCGCGAGGCGGGCGCGGCGTTCGTGGGCTGCGTCACGCGCCTGCTGGAGCGGCTGCTGGACTACCGCGCCGTCATGCAGGGCGCCGAGCACCGCGACAAGCGCATACACGCCACCGTCAACTTGCTGGTGAGTCCACTCATCCATCATCAGACTGATGGAGCGGGTGTCGACGGAGGGCTGGCGCGAGGCGGGCGCGGCGTTCGTGGGCTGCGTCACGCGCCTGCTGGAGCGGCTGCTGGACTACCGCGCCGTCATGCAGGGCGCCGAGCACCGCGACAAGCGCATACACGCCACCGTCAACTTGCTGGTGAGTCCACTCATCCATCATCAGACTGATGGAGCGGGTGTCGACGGAGGGCTGGCGCGAGGCGGGCGCGGCGTTCGTGGGCTGCGTCACGCGCCTGCTGGAGCGGCTGCTGGACTACCGCGCCGTCATGCAGGGCGCCGAGCACCGCGACAAGCGCATACACGCCACCGTCAACTTGCTGGTGAGTCCACTCATCCATCATCAGACTGATGGAGCGGGTGTCGACGGAGGGCTGGCGCGAGGCGGGCGCGGCGTTCGTGGGCTGCGTCACGCGCCTGCTGGAGCGGCTGCTGGACTACCGCGCCGTCATGCAGGGCGCCGAGCACCGCGACAAGCGCATACACGCCACCGTCAACTTGCTGGTGAGTCCACTCATCCATCATCAGACTGATGGAGCGGGTGTCGACGGAGGGCTGGCGCGAGGCGGGTGCGGCGTTCGTGGGCTGCGTCACGCGCCTGCTGGAGCGGCTGCTGGACTACCGCGCCGTCATGCAGGGCGCCGAGCACCGCGACAAGCGCATACACGCCACCGTCAACTTGCTGGTGAGTCCACTCATCCATCATCAGACTGATGGAGCGGGTGTCGACGGAGGGCTGGCGCGAGGCGGGTGCGGCGTTCGTGGGCTGCGTCACGCGCCTGCTGGAGCGGCTGCTGGACTACCGCGCCGTCATGCAGGGCGCCGAGCACCGCGACAAGCGCATACACGCCACCGTCAACTTGCTGGTGAGTCCACTCATCCATCATCAGACTGATGGAGCGGGTGTCGACGGAGGGCTGGCGCGAGGCGGGCGCGGCGTTCGTGGGCTGCGTCACGCGCCTGCTGGAGCGGCTGCTGGACTACCGCGCCGTCATGCAGGGCGCCGAGCACCGCGACAAGCGCATACACGCCACCGTCAACTTGCTGGTGAGTCCACTCATCCATCATCAGACTGATGGAGCGGGTGTCGACGGAGGGCTGGCGCGAGGCGGGCGCGGCGTTCGTGGGCTGCGTCACGCGCCTGCTGGAGCGGCTGCTGGACTACCGCGCCGTCATGCAGGGCGCCGAGCACCGCGACAAGCGCATACACGCCACCGTCAACTTGCTGGTGAGTCCACTCATCCATCATCAGACTGATGGAGCGGGTGTCGACGGAGGGCTGGCGCGAGGCGGGCGCGGCGTTCGTGGGCTGCGTCACGCGCCTGCTGGAGCGGCTGCTGGACTACCGCGCCGTCATGCAGGGCGCCGAGCACCGCGACAAGCGCATACACGCCACCGTCAACTTGCTGGTGAGTCCACTCATCATCTTGTCCGAGCCTCAAACCTTTTGAATCCGATCCGAATTACCGATTGGAACGAGATCTTGTTAAAATGAATTTAGTTTAAATGAACCGTTCGTATGTCGGACAGCGCCGCGCACTTACACCCGTCGTCTGTCGCAAAATAGCGTGTCAAATGTCGAATCGAAATTTAGAACTGGTTTATACGTTTTATACGTGTCAAACAACGAATATTTTTTTTTGCTTTATTAGTTCATTATGATTGGAAAAATTAAAACAATGTTGACTATTTTATTTTATTGCATTTAAGTTCATAATCTGATAAAATATTGATCGTGTGGCGTGATCTTTCATTGATCAGTGATTAAGCACACAACAGGGGGTGTACTGTGTTCAATTTAATTAAGTGTGTATTTCTCTATACAAATAATATATTTCAGGCGTTAAGGCTTAGTTTGGGACTAGAAGATTGAGTGCTTTATTGTCCTCTGATATTTATTTCTATCACGCCGGTTTGTTGCTTGTTAACCTAAAAGTGTCACTAGGAACTTAAACCTTTGTTTACTATAGTAATTTAATTTCAGAGTTTCTACAAAAATGAAATCGACCGTAAAGAAATGTATCTCCGCTATGTATACAAATTGCACGATCTTCACATAGCGTCTGATAACTTCGTCGAGGCTGGGTGTACACTTTTGGTAAGAAAGCCAAAAAAAAAGAATAATTACTTGTAACCACGTTTTTATACCTATATTTATGTATTGGTTTTGTTTTAGTTGTATGCTGAGACGTTGAATTGGGAAAGTGATCAGGTGGGCGTGGATCCAGAGCACCCAGAAACACCCGAGTGGAAACGCAAGGAAGCCCTCTATAATCAAGTGCTACAGTACTTCGATCGGGGAAAGGTATGTATTTAAATTAATGTAGTAAAATAAAAATAAACATTTACATACGTCCTACAGTCATTAGAAAACGATGATGAAGAAGTAACTAATTTATTTGAGTCCCTTTTGCAGGTTAACATTAAATTTTCAATTTTGCTGTGTTGTGGTAACACTGCAGTTCATATTAATATTGGGACTTGCTCCTTTCAAATAAATTCGCTTAAATAATCGTCTGCTAATAAGATATCGCGGCATTATTATTATTACTTCTTGCCACTTACAACTACACTGTGGAATCAATTACCTGCAATGGTATTTCCGGTCCGGTACAACATGGAAACCTTCAAGAAACGAGCCTACACATTCTTAAAAGGCCGGCAGCGCACCTTTAACCCCCCGGGTGTTTCAGGTGTCCATGGGCGACGGTGATCACTTACCATCAGGTGAGCCGCCTGCTCGTCTGCCTCCCTCTATTATTAAAAAAAAAAAAAAAAGAGAGTTTGGAAATCATTTGTTTAGGGTATAATTAACAGGACCCAGTATGAATCCCTGAGCGACTCCAACTTCCACACTAATTTATCCGGATTTATTTACCGTCGACATTAATTATTTGTGTCTAATTTTTTGTTGCTCAATCGTAGACGCCTTTTACGGTCTAAAGATGATGTTCTATAATTTCCCTCATCCTTTTTATTTCTAGTGTTGGGAAAAAGGCCTACCCCTACTCCGTGAGTTAGCAAACCTGTACGAAGTGAAATGCGACTACGCCCGTCTAGCCCAGTGCCTACGCACGCACGCGACCTTCCTCGACGCAATATTGACGCAACTAAGGCCCGAGCCCGAGTACTTCCGCGTCGGGTTCTACGGGAAAGGTTGTCCTCTCTTCGTGAGGGTAAGTGTTAAGACCCCACTCCACCCCACCCCATTTTAAATATTTACTTAGGACATGTTGACGTCAAGATCGTTTTTATGGTTCTTGATATTGTGAGGAAGTATTTTTTTAGGAGGTCATGATACTTTTGGACAAGTGTCCGGGTGCTAACGACCTTCTTGATCAGTGTTCTAGCAGTTTTGGCCCCTCTTTGTCTTTGGCACTTTTTAACGTGATTTTACACCTGCACATTTTATTCCAGAACAAACAGTTCGTGTATCGTGGGCACGATTACGAGCGTATCGGTGCGTTCACGCAGCGGCTGCAGTCCGAGTATCCCGCGGCGCACATCATGATGCGCAACACGCCACCCGACGAGTCCATCATTGCCAACGACTCGCAGTGTAAGTGCTCTTATTTTCTTGAAATGTACTCGGGAACATTTGTGTCGGTTTTCGTAGAGAAGTTTCAGAGCGAGGGGTATAAGTTTTGCTAAATGTTGTTGATTGGTATTTAAGTTTTTTTTTTACTTTTTAAGATCACATTTTGATTTGCACGTGTTATTTGCCGTCATGTCGCATGGTTCGGCTTTTGTTTTAAGTACAGACAAAGATGTGGATATTTTATTTTTATTTTTGAGTGCGTCTAATTAGGGTCTTCTCAGTATGTTGCTTAGTTTGCACTTAGAGGTCACCGAGAACCGAATATTACCTTAAGGCAGGTTTCCATGGGACGCGGCCAAACCTAAGTGTGCGCACCACGCGTCTCTGACTACAATTTTTTTTACATTTGTATGACGTTTGTTTAATATGACCTTTATAATGAATCATTCAAAATCGCTTCGTCATTTGGTCTAAAATCGTGAAATGCTTTAAAAAAACAACTAAGTTTTTTAGGTGTATCCCAATTGATAATTAGCTATCCTATTAATTCTGTAGGTAATCATTATTACAACAAAAACTAGTCCTTGACTTCCAAAAAATACTTTCGCTTGCAAGAAAACACAGTAATAGTGACGAAGGTGCCACCAGACAGTCAGCGTTTGCTCAACACAGTGTTTGAAACGCTGTGTTGAGCAAACGCTGCTCCTCGCTCGGTTTCCGGGCGGTGTGATCACTGATCAGCTACTCGGTGTCCCCGCAGACATCCAGATCTGCAACGTGAAGCCGGTGGGGTCGCGGCGCGCGTGGGGCGCGGGCGCGCCGGAGCCGGCGCGGCGGTTCTACGCCGCCAACATCGTCGGCACCTTCCTGTGCGACCGCCCGCTGCACCGCCCGCCGCTCGACAAGGACAACGAGTTCAAGGTCACTATACACTACACACACTAACATGCATACTTGCAGTGCTAAATCTCCGGGTTTGACCTTCGGCGGCTTCGGGCTTGTTGTTCTATTTCACTCTCTCCATGTGCTCTTATCGATTTCCGGCTAGGGGTAAAAACCGTACAAAAAATGAAGAGCTTTTGCAATGTACAGTCTCGGAACGAAAAGGTTGACCAGTTTTCAAATAAATTCATTTACGCGTTGCAAGCACATGTTACCTTTTTAAACTGTGTAACAGACGAGAGAAATAATATTGAACCTATAGTGGCTGTTGTTTATACGTGACCATAGCGACCCTTTTGGAACGATCAAATATAGACTAAGTTCAGTTAACCAATAGTGGATGTTGTTTATACGTGACCATAGTAACACTTTTGTAACGACCAATAAAAACTTGAGTTCAGTTTGAACCAATAGTGGCTGTTGTTTAAACGTGACCATGGTGACCATGTATCTGTGAGCCATGTAGTGAAATGACATTCATTATGACAGAATGTGTCACACTCAGTCGATAAGCAGTTATGATAACTTATACTGAGCAAGCAAAAATAGATCTTAAGGTGGTCAACCTTTTCATTCCGCGACTGTTCAAAAACTATAACAGTTTTTAACTACGTATGCAATATTGATAAAAAAAAGTCCTGCGGTTAGTTTCATAAAATATGTTAAATTATATTTAACCCGTGTGGTAGCCGGATTCCCCCGTGTGGTAGCCGGATTAGAATAGTGCCACTCCGTATCTTCCCGTGGATGTCGTAAAAGCCGACTAAGGTAATAAAGGCGTGTAGTACTGTTAGGCGATGGGCTTGCAACCGGTCACTAATACACTGGTAAACATCTTCGCCTAAGTGTGCAAAATGTGGTTACAGAATTATCAAAAAGTTTTTATAGTTGTTGGAAATTCTGTAGCTCTGCCTACCCCACTCTGGGAATAAAGGCGTGAGTTTATGTATGTATGTATGTATGTGTATATTTAACAATTTACATTAATATCAAGAAATGACTTACGTTTGATCTTATAAGTGCATTTCAGACAGCTACCTGACACTTTAGTTTACAGGTTCTATTGTCATGTCCATTTTTTTTTTATTACGACTACTATTATGAATTAATTCATAGTTTCTTAACACCTTTTAATTGTTACGTCATTTTATCGTTTCAAGTAAATGGATCATAGTATTTTAGTTTTCTCATACTAATACATATTTAATAATTTTATATATTTTCAATACTACAGAGTCTCTGGATAGAAAGGACAACATTGGTGACGGAAAATACTCTGCCCGGCATCTTGAGGTGGTCGGAAGTCGTCTCGAGATCGGTGGAAGAAATACCACCTGTTGAAGTAAGTACTATCAAGAATTAAATTATAAAAAGTTACTGTTATAGTTAGCAATTTATATAAAACAAGGATACCTACAGGTCGATTCACAAGAGTTGGCACGAATGGATTGAACGAAAGTAATGTCACCTATCATTGTGTGAGTGCCGTCAGTGCTGTTACTATTTTACACACTAGTATACTTTCATTCCCTAATTCAATCCATTCGTGCCAGCTCTTGTGAATCGACCTGTACGTTTGTTGGGAAAGGATGGATGGCGTTAGAAAGAGACTGGGCAAAATGGCGTGAAAATGAAGATACCCTGCGGTGGGTGAATGTGGGTTGAAATGATGTTGATGATGAAGGATACGTTTGTTTAAAACTTCGTCAATTTAATAACATTAATGTTATTCCCTACAGTTCGCCTGTGAAACCATGGAGTCAACGGAACGCGAGCTCCGCGGCCTCATCTCCCAGTACACCGCCGAGCCGACGCGCAACATCAACCCGTTCTCCATGCGGCTGCAGGGCACCATCGACGCGAACGTGCAGGGCGGCATCTCCAAATACGAGCAGGCCTTCCTCACGCCGGACTTCGCGAGGAACGCCAGCCCTAGGGAAGCGGCTGCTGCGGCTAAATTACGGAGGCTGGTGGCGTCGCAGCTGGCTGTAGTGGACGCGGGGCTATCGCTACACGGCAGGCTAGCGCCGGAGGATGTTAAACCTTTGCACAGGTGAGTCTCGGTTCAAAACAGTCGAGAAAGTGACATCGACGTCAAGTTACAGGCCGGCATCACCAAATAGGAACAGGCCTTCCTCACGCCAGACTTCTTGGGCAATGCTGGTCCTAGAGAAGTGGCTGCTGCGCCTAAATTAAGAAGGCTGTTTGCGTCTTAGTCGGCTGTAGTGGACGCAGGGCTTACGACACATGGTAAGCTAGCACCGGAAGACGATAAACCTTTTCATAAGTGTGTTTAGATACACCTGATACCGTATGTGGTGAAAATGATTGGCGGTTGTCGGCATTACGGGTTATATAGTTTGCAGGTCTCTAATGTTAAAAAAAAACGTTATTTTATAGTGGTGTGAAAATTACGTATGATTTTGGAATATTTGTTATTGTTTTGTTTCAGGCGGCTCGTAGAGAGATTTAATCAACTAAGGCAAAGTCTTGGACCTGGGCTAGCCAGAGCGAGGCGGCAAATGTCGGAGAGTATTGTCAAGTAAGTTTGGTTATTTTACTTTTCCCAGAAAAAAAAGACTGTTGTATCTTTTACTTTTAGGCCTGTATTTCCCATAGTAGCAGCTCCTACTTTTTTTTAAATAATACGGTAATGCTACGAGGGCTGCTACTTAGGTAACCGGAATCCAGGATTCCAACATTTTTAAACGCTATATCTGACCTCCATGGTAAAATTTGAACTTTTTTTAATACTGGCCGCTATATATTTTTTTTCTTATGTACGCTAGTCTTTTGTTTTTGGCGGGTTTAAATTTTAATCTCGCTGCAAGAATGGAACTCACTCGTGAAAATATTCGTGCTATGATTTATTACGATTTTCGGCGTGGTTTAACGCAACAACAGTGCATAGATCAACTAACTTCGACTTTTGGTGATGAAGCTCCATCCAAAACTACTGTGTATCACTGGTTTAGTGAGTTCAATCGTGGACGTAGTATGCTCAGGGACGAAGTTAAGGATGGTCGCCCGAAATCGGTCGTTGTACCACAAAATATTGAAGCTGTGCGAAAACTTATAATGCATGACCGTCATGTTACGTATCGCGAGATAGAGGCGACTATAGGCATATGTATGACGAGCATTAATAAGATATTACATGAACACTTAGCTGTGAAAAAAATTTGTTCGCGTTGGATCCCGCACAACTTAACTAAGGATCAAAAAGAGGCTCGCGTCGAATGGTGCAAGGAAATGTTGAAAAAATATAACCGTGGTGACTCAAAAGCTGTTTATAATATCTACACAGGTGACGAATCCTGGATCTATGCGTATGATCCCGAAACTAAACAACAATCAACGGTGTGGGTGTTTCAAAATGAGCCGAACCCTACGAAAGTAACTCGTGCAAAAAGCACCTTGAAGCAAATGGTGGCCTGCTTTTTTGGTATTAATGGCCATGTGGCTACAGTGCCCCTAGAGAATCGTAAAACGGTTAATTCGGAGTGGTACACGACCATTTGTTTGCCGGAAGTATTTGAAAAAATACGGAAAAACAACCAGCGACGGAGAATCATTCTGCACCATGATAACGCCAGCTGTCATACATCACGTGAAACGACTCGATTTTTGGAAGGTCAAAATATAGAATTAACGGGTCATCCACCTTACAGCCCTGATTTGGCACCCAATGATTTCTATTTATTTCCAAATGTAAAGAATAAATTACGTGGTCAACGATTTTCGACCCGTGAAGATGCCGTCGACGCGTTCAGACAGCACGTTTTGGAGATACCTCAGTCAGAGTGGAAAAAGTGCTTTATAAATTGGTTTCAACGTATGCAAAAGTGCATCGATTATCACGGAGAATACTTCGAAAAACAATAAAACCATATTTAGCCATGTACGTTTGTTTATTTTTTCTATTCCGGTTACATAAGTAGCAGCCCTCGTATATGACTGCTGTAACTCGTTATAGACACTTCATAATAAGGCCTTTGATCGTTTTTTAGCACCCCACTGCCGCCTGTACCTCAACTGGATAAACGGTCGCAGAGCATACAGCAGAACGACAACTATTATGAAGATGGACATCTGTATAACAAGCCCATTGTAAGTGTTTTTTTCAGATTTCAAGTTATATATTAAATCGTTTATACATGGACATGACACACGGATAATTTTATTTAGAAATACACTTTTTATACACTGTTTTAATTAAAAAATATGTACAATCGATGAACTCTGCCCGCAGGGCTAGGAGCGACTGTGAAAATTATATAAAAGGGTGAATTAATTTTTTGTTGTTGTTATTAGATGAGCTAGAAGCCTTTCAGCACGATTGGCGGGAGACTGCCCAAAACCGAATTACGTGGAAGGATGGGAAGGAGGCCTTTGCCCAGCAGTGGGACATTACGGGCTAATAATAATAATAATAATAATATTCTCTCCTGTAAGCCAGGAGACAACAGTGATAGAGTTTCTTAGGGCATGTTGTTTGATCAGTGGTTAAACTAACTAATTGTTAAAATTTGAAAAAGGAAGCGAAATTTTGAAGGAATCTCAAGGAAATGTGTCAAATTTTCAATTCGTTTTTCGAATTTTAACAATTAGTTAGTTTCACTACTGATCAAACAACAGGGCCTTAGAAAAATTGTTATAATATACACCACTAATACGCTTGGAAAGAAACCCATAAGAGAATTGGTTTGTAATTGTCACAAAACCCGATGTTTGCTGGATGTATATACTTTAAAATCGTGGTTCTCAAGAGTGACCCAGGAGACGTAACCATGGCAACGAGCTACAAAGAAAAGTTGATTGACCCAAAAATATACATACAGTCGCCGTTCCATTGTACCATTTGCTTCCAAATTTAAAATATTAAAAGTAAACCTAAAACGGTTTAGGTGTATTTGAAA